>JAJODA010000536.1:0-23028 GCA_021730345.1 Fusarium cicatricum
GGTGAGGGGCGGGTTAGGCGACCAAGAGGCGACTGGGACTTGGTGACGAGGAGCGAACGTAATTCGGTCGGGAGGTTGTCGAAGATAGAATGAGAGTAAAGACGGAGTATCGCCGACAAGTCCTGTTTGCTTTTTTTTCTCTCCCTCTGTCTCGCGTGGCAGGAGGGTTGGAGAAAGCTGGGGCTGGGTGAGGGGAGGGGAAGGCGACCGACGAGGTGCCTGCCCAGGTGGGAAAGGTTGCTTCTGATGAAGCTGGGAAGCTACAACCCACGCACGCCAAGGTCTGCTCAGCAGGATGGGGAAGGTGCTGTCAGCTTTCACCTGTCGATTTAGGAGACTAACAAGGTTTATTATTTGTAGTTGTCGATCAGCAACTAACACGGCCCCAACTCTCCAAAGTACTCTCTACCTTGGTCTTCTTTTGTTACGTGCACCTCGAAATTTTCCCTTCCCTTTTTTTCACTGACTAGGGATCCATCCATGCCTGCAATTGCAGTGGATATCAAGACATTGAATGGCTCCATCCGGGCCGGGGCTCCAATTGCTGGTTTCCTTGTCCCAATTGCTTGTGGCCCGGTTCCTTACGAACCGTCACCCCACTTTCCTCGGAGTTCCGGTACAGGTCATGGATGGGATGGCTCTTTGCGTGTAGTACATCATCATCATCACGAGATCAAGGCTCAGTTTGTAAACTACAGCAACGTAACTGAAGACATGAAAGGGGGATCGGAAATCAATGTAAATGAATAAAAAACATTCAGCTGTAATTGCCTCTGCGCCTCATTCCTTGAAGAAACATGCTTCTCCTCAACGAATCACTGGAAAGCCTTCCCTGCCCAAAGACACTCAATCACGAGGTAATTGCCTTAATTAATCACTCACTGCCATGTTCCAGTTTAATATAGTCCAGGGACCAACAGCCTAATCACGCAACTAACGCCGACGAATGCCCCTGTTTTAATGGTAAACACGTGCAAAGACAATCTTATACATTCACATGTCAGCCGATAACCCTTGTACGGCGCAAAAAGAGCCAAAACATGGTCTAGTCCCTCTCCATTACCAACATACCAGAGCCAAGAGAACAAACATCATGACCCTTCCTCCATCAGTGACACTCGCTCATTTCCCCAACAAAAAACCGAGCCCAGTGGCTGTGGTTGAGCGTCTAGGGCGCCATTTGAGTTGACATGTGGCTCACTGTGGAGAGGGGTAACTGCATACACATATCCCTGGTGTCAACTGTGAGCCGGCCACTATCCGGGTGCCGAGGACGAAGGGATATCCAGACTGTGATGCTGGCTCAAGTTTGCAAATACGGCATTGCCAGTCATTGACAGGACCTTTCTCACGGTTCCCAAGTCTCAATTCCGGAATCGAGGTAATGGATGCAGATATAGTACGAAGTGGTGAGTTGGATATAGATAGGTACTAGGCACTCTTCAAGTGGTTTGACTCTCTTGAGCCTCAACAAAAGCAACGCTTCATATTCCAACAACCGCCGTCATAACAACCGCTGCCATCAATCATACTATAATCTTTTTACTTGCCACATGGATTCATCGCTTTCTTCGCTGTCGGCCCTTCTTCTCTGGCACACTTGCACTCCCGCCCTCAAGCTCCCCCTCCTCGATTTTGCCTTCGTTTTCCAGCTCCTTCAACTTCTCCTGCCCAGAAATGAACATGCTCAGATCACGATTCATCTCTTTGAGCTCAGTATTCTCTCCTTTTAGTTCCTCCAGCTGTTGTGAGATGGACTCGTGGTCGCTGTTGAGATGCTCGATCCGCTTCATCAATCCTTCGTTCAGCCGCTTCTCCTCCTGAGCCGCCTTGCCTAGGCTGCGCGCAAGCGTTTCACTTTTGCTTGCCTTGTTGCGCTCTCGAGCAAGTTCTTTCTCAAGCTCCGGTATGGTCGCTGTGATGAGGGTCTCGTACTTGTCATCCAGCAGCGCAAGCTTCTCCATGGCTTTCGAGGCTTGCCCGGCGGCGTCTTCAGCGGCGGCAGATGCCTTTGAAGCCTTGTCCACGGCTTTACTGATCATCTCCTCGTAGTATGCCCGCTGTGACTCGAGCTGACTTGTGATCAAATGGGTATACTCCAGCCCAATACTGTCCAGCTTTGCTCGGGGTACAACATCCTCCTCCTCCAAGTGATCAACTTGGCCACTCCTCCCTGGGAGCTCCACCACCTTGCCGTCGCCCTTATCACGAATCAGTCGGTGCACCCACATGTCTCCCGCGTAATCCCACACATGCTGGGTCTCCAGCTCGAGGGCAAAGCTGTGTGCCGTCTCTTTCCAATGATCCTTTGCGTGTCCACCCTTATACCGGCCGCAGCCAACGTAACCGCAGATTAGACAGATCCATAGATCGTCCGCACAGTCGCAGACGCTGCAAAGATTTGAAGCTCCACAGCCAAACGGCTGTGTGTATGGGTTAGAGGGATCGGAGCCTGTGCCAGGCGAGGCATTCGTAAATCGACAGACTGGACATCCACCGCCTTTCCAGTTTTGTAGACAGGTACAGTGAAACACATGGGAGCAGGGGATAGTCATTAAGCCGTTGGTCTCATCCATCCGCTCCAGACACACGGGACAAGTTGGTAGTTCCACGAGGTTCGGCGTTGGTGGAGGGAAAGGCTTGAGGCTGCTCGACATACCAGCTGACGACGAGAGAGGCGATAAGCTATTGCTAGGTTTTCTCTGCGTCGGCGTTTCAAAAGTGATGCTTTTGACAAAGACAACATGGCATATTTGAGGCTACGTTTTGTCAGCAGGCGCTCTACTACGATGTGTTGCATATCACTCACTTCCATGGTGTTGAACACCTTGCCATCAAATTCCTGTCGCCAGAGTTTCGCTCGACGGTTGTCTCGAAACTTGAACAATACAAGATACCTGCTCATCCTCGACGTCATGACCATGCGACAGTGACTGATGTCTCCTCTCCATTTCTCACCCACGAAACCCATAAGGTCCCCCGGCGACATGTAGGCAGGGACAGCAGGGATACACAGCGTGGTGCAATCCCTGTCCTTTGATATCTCGTCTCCATCTTCAACATGGTCTGTCTCGCCGAGTCCCGGCGTGCCGTCTCCCTCTCGGTAAAAGTGTACTACACCCCATCCCAGTTCTGTGTTCTTCGTCTCAAGGGGCAAGAACTCGGCCTTGGTCGCTGTACCGGCGCCGCCAAACGTAGGCCCCAGAGATGGAGCCGCGGACGGCCCCGTTCGACTTGGCTCGCCCGTCATGGTATGCCCGGTTTGTAAGTCGACCGTCTCAATGGTCACGCGCCCGAATCGCCAGTCTTTGACTGCGGTCTGTGGTCGAATGCCTGCACTAGAATGAGGAGGAGGGAAGCTCTGAGTTCGCTCGAGCCACTGCCTTTCCGTCACGATCTCTATTTTCTGCTCAGCTCCTTTGACAGGTGTGCGCACGGCTGCACCGCAATCTATGATACCCGGACTCGAAGAGGGCGAGCTCTGTGCTGCGAAAGGGAGTCGAGGTGTGGACGCCGCCGAATGGGTTTGTGAAGAGGTAGACGTGGTGGGTATTTGATGTGTGGTTCGTCGGTCTGGCCTAGAGTGCGATGGAAAGTCATCAAAGACGCTGGCCTCGGGAGGCGGAAGCCAAATATCCTTGCTGTCGGTTGCCGTCGATGCCCCAACTGCGACAGGATTAGGGGTCGGATATAGCTCGAATTTGAGGTGGTAAAAGTAAGACGGCATAGCCTGAATATGCCAGCTCGATTCTCCAAGTTCTTCTTCAACGTCGATCGTTTGGTCGCTCGCTCGTTGGTTACTGAACCGTAGAATGGACAGCCTGTTTGTCGCAAATATTGACCGTTGAGAATCTAAGAAACGAGTGCCTGGATTACTAAGGAGGCAAAAAGAGATACGCGTAACCAGGCTGGGGCCAAAGATTCTCAAAAATCATGATCTTCCTACGTGGAAGTGGAAGAGGATATAAAGATAAACTGACGGCGAGATTGCAGAAGACGAGTTTTTCGAGGTCGAACAAGCTCCAGAGGTGTGCTTCATGGATCAACATTTGCCCCACCCATCATGAGGAGCTCTTGGCGGTCTACTGAGGGGCAGCGCCACAAAGCTCATCTAGCCGTGTTATTGTCGCATACAACGAGCGTACACAATTACAAAACATCACCGCAAAGGAAAGTTACTTAATGTAGACCGCAATTAGAGTCTATTGTCACGTCGCAGAATGGCTGCGCGTAAAGAAAGCTATGTAATAATTGGATGTACTAGTCGTGCTAGGCTGTCAAATGTGCCCGACCCCAATTACCATGCCATGATTCCCAAACGCCTCATCATAAAACATCACCACCACAAGGTCGCTTACTGACCGCCACGAAGACGGAGAACAAGGTGGAGGGTAGATTCCTTCTGAATGTTATAGTCGCTCAGGGTGCGACCGTCTTCCAGCTGCTTACCAGCAAAGATAAGTCGCTGCTGGTCAGGGGGAATACCCTCCTTATCCTGAATCTTGCTCTTCACGTTGTCGATGGTGTCGCTCGACTCGACTTCAAGAGTGATGGTCTTTCCGGTGAGAGTCTTAACGAAGATTTGCATACCACCGCGCAGACGCAGAACCAAGTGAAGGGTGGATTCCTTCTGGATGTTGTAATCAGAAAGGGTGCGGCCATCCTCGAGTTGCTTGCCGGCAAAGATAAGTCGCTGCTGATCAGGAGGGATGCCCTCCTTGTCCTGAATCTTGCTCTTCACATTGTCGATCGTGTCAGATGACTCGACTTCCAATGTGATCGTCTTTCCGGTAAGGGTCTTGACAAAAATCTGCATACCACCACGGAGGCGGAGGACGAGGTGGAGAGTGGACTCCTTCTGAATGTTGTAGTCGGCGAGAGTTCGGCCATCCTCAAGCTGCTTGCCAGCAAAGATCAGACGCTGTTGATCGGGAGGAATGCCTTCCTTGTCCTGAATCTTGGACTTGACGTTGTCGATCGTGTCGGAAGACTCAACCTCGAGGGTGATAGTCTTGCCAGTGAGGGTCTTGACGACTGAAATAAAGATGTCAGTGTCGAATCAAGCGTGAAGGATAAGGATCAAACTTACAGATCTGCATACCACCGCGCAGGCGGAGGACGAGGTGGAGGGTTGACTCCTTTTGGATGTTGTAGTCGGAGAGGGTTCGGCCATCTTCAAGCTGCTTGCCGGCGAAAATCAAGCGCTGCTGGTCGGGAGGAATGCCCTCCTTATCCTGGATCTTCGACTTTACGTTGTCGATGGTATCCGAGGACTCAACCTCGAGGGTGATGGTCTTGCCAGTCACTGCACAGAACTGGTTAGTATTGCTTTGGCGACGATGAAGCCGATGAAGCGAGGTAACTTACGAGTCTTGACGAAGATCTGCATGATGACGGTGATGTGTTGCGGATGTCGTGTGGGAGGATAGTATTTCGTATGAAGAGATGTTGAGTCGCTGTTCTCGTCGTCGGGTGTGAGAAGAGTGGGATGAAGAGAGAGATGTTCCAGGAAGAAAGCGAGACGAGGTTGATGAGTGGCGGTCGAGGTTTAAGTACCTGCTGAGGGGGGGAGCTTGTTTGTTTGATAATCAAGCGGCAAGCCTGAAGCGGTGGGAGGCAGTGGGAGGCAGGCGGGAGAGGGGGGCGCAGTTGCCGGATTACGCCTACCAGTGACGAACGACAAGGCAGGAGCGCGGCTTGGAGGGTGGATGATTCATGACAGCCAATGATAGCGTTGACAGGGTGAAGGCTCCAGAACCCCGGAGCAGGCTGCAGAACGCCACATCCGGTGCTGGATACATTGACTGCGCGCATCTGCAGAGTGAGACAGAAGGTACCAAGAACTTCGATCTTATCAGCACAGTGGGTCCTACGGCCTGCCAGACTGAGGCCTGATGTCAGAGCAGTCGCCTCTTACTCACGGACAACAAGATGGCGAGTTCGAGGAGGCTCTAGAAGATGCTTTGAAGCTTGGCAGGCAAGATTACATGCACACAAAGGCTAGGTGAACACGATGGGAAAACGAAATCTGCATAGTTTAGCTAACCAAACTGAAGGCGTGATGGATGCCTTGGATGGGAGCATTGAATGGCCGTCACCGTCTGGAACCCGTGATTCACAGCGCCGAAGTGGAGTGGCGGGGCCTAGACAGCGGGTTGTCGCCACTTTACCCCGGGAATGGCCAAAAGCAAAGTGGAATGCGTGAATGCTAGTTGATGAAAGTCTTGAACAGAAACGCATCTCAACTGTGGCCGGACGATAGCCGCATCTGTACTCCGTACCAGATGATCATTGCCCCAATCCTCAATGACCAAGCTTTTTGGCTCAGGAACCAAAACGCCTTTCGAACTGATAATCCCGGATTTTCATGCGCATGTCTCGCGTAGCGGATACCAAACCTGGAAGCAAAATGAGCTTTGGCATCTGGGATCAGAAAACGGCCAGCGCAGCTTGCTACGCCGAACCTGTCACCCAGCCTGAGCGGGGTCACCGACTCTCTTGTCGTCCGCTTGACCCGAGCTTGCGACGTCATCAACCAACGACGAGACCCTTGTCCTATGCTCGCTTCTCTGCCATGGCTACCTACTCAAAGTTCCCTTGAAGATGATGGCATCCAATCTCTTTGATACCCCATGCTTGGCCTGTTTTCATACTTCATGAACAAAGCTGAGGATGTCAAGCACCGCGCCTTATCAGGCGACCCCGCCTTTCGGGTTGTTGGCAACCCTTTTGAGATATTGCACCACTTGGGCGCTAGGTTCGACAACGACTTGTCAGCTTGTCTACCAAGGTTCAGCTGATGCCATGGGTTTATGCGCTTTTCCTATTTTGCACTCCCTTGTAAACACCAGAGTGCCACTGGAATGTTGGGCTTCTGAGAAATGGCTATTTCTTGAACGCAACATTAGCCGCTAGACCCAACTGTCCAGCGTAGCATCCGTCAAGTGTCACCAGAACTCGTTCTCTCCAAGTTGATTCGGATCCAACGCGCTCAAGATTGTGGCCTACCAATGAGGACGTGCAGTGTTGGGCCATGCCGCAAGAGCAGCATCTGGTCAAGGTACCCAAGGAAGTCTGGAAAAGGGAGACCATAAGTTATCTCCAAGCGCCATATTGACGGAGCCAAATCCTTGCTGCAAGTCAATCGGTCGCCTCAACATCATGAGCCAAGGAGACAGAAGGTTGGGAACTGTTAAATTCGTAATTTCTTGGCAGCGCTACAGCACTTGCCTAGCAACATGGGCCTATTTTTGTAACTATCCTAAATATCCATATCTTGGTCCAAAACATGCAAAATCAACAATGGCCGCTTCGCTCCGCTCTGTTCCCGTGTCGAAGGTCCTGCCCACTTGAGCTCACCAACGCCCTGCATAAATCCACGCACACCTCCCGTTCGTCTAGGCTCATAGATAGCCATGCAAAATCAGTCATTCCTCAAATGCCTCATCGTCAAAACATGATCCCGTAAATACACCACAAAAGGGCAAGAAGCGCTCTCGTCTGTATGATGCGTCCTCCCTCTCTCTTCATGAGAGTTTCAAAAATTTGATAAAAAGAACTAAAACGCTCCGTCTTCTTCAAGTCATACATTCGTAGAAGAAAGTCATAACAAGGTCGTAACACATTTTCCCGTGTCAAGGTGACTTCGTGTCGTTGGCGGTGACCAGCCGTGATAGAAGGTTAAGTCGTGTTCGTATGTTAAAATAGACAATTCTGGAGGTCGCTGTTGACCTAGATTCACGAGATCTTGCCAACGCTATCGCTGTGATAAAACAAAAGCAAACAAATGAAAGGGGTGGGCATCTCAGAAAGAGCCCAATTGTGTCTTTCGACAACAGCGCCATGGCACTATCTGTCTGGGACGTATCTTAGTTGGCCCGGATGACAAGCTTGGAGAGGAACTTGTTGGATAGAGAGTCAAAGTCGTAGCGGTCAAACTTGGACTCCTTGCGGGTACGGAGATAAGCCTCTGCGATAACTATTAGTACTCAAAATATCAAGCGTTCTAAGGGGCTAACATACCGTGCTTGATGACATGCTGTTTCACTTCAGTCATGGCCTCACAGACGGAGGTGTTGTTGTGAAGGAGGTGGCCGTGCTTGCGGGTATCCCAGTCGGTGAAGGCTGGGAGCTTCTGCGAAATGGCGTGGAAGAGCCCCACAATAACGCCAACAGGGGTCGTCTCCATGTCGGTGCAGAACTTGTTGACGGCGATGGGGTCGGGGACTCGGTAGTGGCAGTCGAACTGCATCTCCTCCCAGACAGCGAGCAGGATCGAAGCGATCATGAAGATGGTGGGCCAGTTCTTCATCTTCTCGCCACTGTAGACGCCCGAGTACAAGGCAGAGAGCTCCTCGAGGATGTCCTTCTGCAGCTCGCGCCACATGTCGGCGAGAGCGCACTTGATCTGGAAGTTGATCATGACAGGAGCAACGGTGCGGCCGTAGTACTTGGAATCCTCATCATCGATCTGGCCATCCAAAGCCACCTCGGAGCCTTGGCTCTCAACCATGGTGATGTGCAAGGTGAGATTGTAGGCGAGGACAAGCTTGAGAGACTTTCGGATGACAGGCATCTTCTCCTTAACATAGAAGCGGTGAGCTGTCTTGAGAATCTCGGTGATGAAGGGAGTGCCCTCAAAGTGGTCATCGATAAAGTCCTCAAAGGGGCCATCGATATGCTTGTCGAGGTACTCGGAAAGAGCATCGAGACGAATGCCCTCGGCGCCAACATCGAGCCTCTCAGTGCGGGTCTCAAAGTCAATGGGCTCCTGATCGGTCAAGGTAGACTCAACCCAGTCGACCGAGAAGCAGCTGGCATCGGCAACAAAAACCTCGCGAACCATGACAGGGAGAGCGAAGCCGTATCCGTGAGTGATCCACATAAGAGTCTCCTTCTGGGCAAAGCCCTTGACGTTGTAGACGGAGACACCTCGGTCCATGTGCCTCTCGTAGTCGGCCTTCCAATCCTTCATGAAGTAGCCAATGTCCTTGATGTCGATGCGAGTGCACGGGACCTGCCAGAGGCGGGCGTGGGACGGCTGGCAGCCGGCGCAGGGCTCTCCCTTGTCACAGGTTTTCTTAAGGAACTTGCATCGCAGGCAAGCTCGCAGCTTTCTTATCTCGCTGGCTTGCTTTCGCTGCTCAGGCAAAAGAGGTCCCTTTCTACGGCCAACCTTCTTCTCGACACTTCCGTCCTTCTTACCGTTGGAGATGCGGCGGACAACAGGCTTTGTGGCCTTGGCAATCGGGCTCTTGCGAGGACCCGAGTTCCTGCGGATGGTGCTGGTGGAAGGAGGAGAGGTCGATCCGGCACCACTGCCGGGGCTGTGACGGCTTGACGAAGGCTCGGACTTGATGGAAACGGTAGTCACAATAGCAGCAGCAGGGGCGACAGTGTCGTGGTTGTGGTTGTGACCATCGCCGGCGAAGCAGTTACGGTGGGCACCGGCGTCGACATAGCCATCGGACTCGGGCGAGAACGGAGAGTAGGGGAATGGTGGGATCTCCTCGAAACTGCCAAACTCCATCGAATTGGCACCATCAGATGAGTCGGAATTGGTCCTCAGGTGAAGGGTCTGGGAGGGGTTGAAGATGGCAGCACCCTGGGCGTGAGCTTGCTGGAACTGGTCAAAGTTGGGCTGGTTCCAGTCCACCATAGCCCATCCTTCACCCGAGGATGAGGGAAGAGACAAGACCTCCAGATACGTTCCGGTGGGCGAGTTGCTGCCGACGCTATCGAGACGGGGCAGTCCATCCATCTGAAGGGTGCTCTGGAACTCCTGCCAGTTCTCCATTCCGGTGCCGGGCCATTGGACTGCTTGTGTGGGATCGTCCATGGTGGGCATAGTGTTGAATGTCGATTCAAGCAGGTTGGCCTGGAGAGCGGCCTGGGTTGTTGGAGGAAGGTAGTCGAGAGGATTG
The DNA here is from genome assembly GCA_021730345.1 of Fusarium cicatricum. NCBI lineage: Eukaryota > Fungi > Ascomycota > Sordariomycetes > Hypocreales > Nectriaceae > Fusarium > Fusarium cicatricum. Next base: position 9,924 of record JAJODA010000536.1, read on the forward strand.
GGCGACTGGAAGTTGGTGGGAAACGGGTTGAAGCTCATGAGTGTGGCATCTTGAATGAACTGGGCCATATCAGGCGCGGCCAATTGCTGCTGCTGTTGTTGTTGCTGCTGTTGCAGAGCCCAGTCTGTCAGGGGGTTCGCGGTCGGCTGGAACGGTGACTGTTGTAGCGGCGAGTGCTGGCTGTGAGGGCTGGCGGACTGAGATAGAGGCGAAGACTGATGCTCCTCTGGGCTGAGCGAGGCATGGCCGTGAGAGTGGGAGTTGTTGGAGGCCATGTCAAGCGGAATCGCCCAGTTTCGAGCGTTGTTTGACATGATATGAGATGCGGCCGAAGGACTCGAGTGGGTTGTGGCGGTCGAGTACGAATGGTAAGCAGTGCGATCTCGGTGGTCGAATGTCAGATCGAGATAGGCATCACCCCCGCCGTTGTTGAAGTCGAAGGTCATTCTGGGCAAGAGGCAGAAAGGAAGCGGAGCAGGAGGACAGGCGGAACGATGTTAGTATTGTAGGAACAGAGCGGACGACACCGCTCTTTCGTGAAGTCCCTGAGGAGATGAAGGGAGGAGGTTTTGGAACAACTGTTGGAGGAGAAGACGCTGGAGGTCGCTGAAAGGCGGGTTGGCCATGGGTATGCCGCGAATTGGTCTCGCTGCAGTGGGCGGTTATCGATGGGAGGAAGAAGCGGTGAAGCGTCAACCAGCCCCAGCCGGGACTTGCAGCCAATAGGCGCTACCAAGCCACCTTGCAGCACCCACCTTGGGGAGCCCACTCACCAAGCGGCCACTGAACAGTCGCTGAGTAGTCCGCTAGAGGCATCCGCTGGGGGCACCCGCTTCAGTGACCCCGACCCGCTGAGGTATCCGCTAGCGGCCACACCCCGGAACCCTTCTGCTGCAACCTTTCTGTGCACCAAGTGGAGGGTTTTGGCCAATCATAATGAAGAAGCGGCATCGTTGTGCACTGTGCATATTGACGGAAGTACAGTGCTCATACGATCTCTAACCCTGTGCAGCTGTCAGACAACTTGCGTCGAGTCCTCGATGACCGGAGACGACTCCAAACATAATCACTGTATCGGGCGTACAGTGTGCACACACCACCTTCCCGACCACCCCAACCGCCGCGGCCGCCGCCTCCGCCCGAGGGTGGTGATCCAGTCCCCGATCCTAATCCACAAGACTCCGATGGACTGAATCAAGAACTCGGCCTATCGCAATAAACAAGGCCCTAAACAGGGCCCAAAGGGCACATGGGCCAGCCATGGACATCCACCAAAATAGCCCACTTGGCCCTCGACCGTCCATGTTCAAAAAATCACGATATGCAGCGGGGCGTCTCGCCAGCAGATCCGTTGCGGCCATTATCGATGCAGCCTGCGGGAAGTTTGCAGATGAAGATGGAGTATTGCCCAGCCAAGCTGTGTCCCTGAATGGGCCTCATGGGGCGGCTTGCCTCCTTTACGGATTATCTAGAGACATGGGGTTTGAGAATGAGGGTATTTTGAAGACGCCATGATAGAGCAAAAGCTCTGCAAGGTACAACTACGCCGTCCCTTTCTCAAGCCCCCAACCTCCGATTTGAGGCCAGCCTCGGCTTCATTGTCTGAAAAATCCATCCGGCACCGGGACTAGCACAGTGTGCTAAGCGCCATCGCTTGGAGCCGGTTCGCCCTTGAATGACCTTACAGCGCTCACTGGCTCACACTGTGCATCCTCTCTCCATTAGACTCAAAGACTCTGCGTCCGGAACCTTAATACCCGCCCATCCGTCGCATCCCGCCCACCTCACCTTGCAGCAAAGCGTCGTTACAGCACAGGATGCATCACCGCGAGAATACGCATCGTGGCGATTTTATCCTCCTGTCAAGTCCCTTTGGCTTTCATCGGCCTCTGTCATGCCAATTCTGGCCTCGGGCTCCTGCACGGCGCGCATCTACTACTCCACTCACTGCATCGTATGGTGCAGTTTTAGATGATTAACTCGCCCACGCCGAGATCTTAGACTTGATAGTCACGGCGGTCCGGCCGCCACGCAAGTCATACCCAACTAGTTCACAGCGGTAAGCCACATGCTGATGATGGACACAGCCGTCGCGGGCTTGTCTCTGCAAGTGTCTCGAGGCTTGGAATGCTGCATCACAATGCTGCACGTGCGAGGGTGTGCTTCCTTTGTGTGTGCTTCGGTACCTAACCCTCGGGGTAGCAAATTAATCTAACTACTGCTGAAGTGGCTAAGTGGACAGTTCCAAGCATGCCAGGCCAGGTCCTGAAGAGCCGCGGGCTTGCGACTCCGTCTCGAGTCAAGTCCCTGAGGCAAACTAGCAAACAAACCCGAGGCGCGATTAACCAGGATCGACACGGAGTCTCGGCGTTTCGAGACTCGGGCGGTAAGCGGCTCGACAGACCATCTCTGGCCATCGCCAACGACAAGAACAAAACAAGAGAGAGAACCATGCTCCGAGCCCAGAGCTCACATACACAAATACTGTACTTGGTTGAAATGGGCAGCCGAGCACAGTGTTCGGCTTGTCAAGCCACCTTGGGGGTCCAGCAGACCCTGTTCTGCCGCCCCTCCACCTGTCTGTCACCTTGGCCGTCTGAGACCTGTGCTCGTGATGCACTGCCAGCGAACACGTCGAAGATCCGTGCAAAACACCTCCATCCAAGGCATGCCAACCAATCATTGAGCTTCTCTCGGGCTAAATCTGGTCTCAATTCCTGTTTGGGATCTGCATGATATGTCCGCCAATGCGAGTTAATGCGGCAAATCGTTCCTCAGTCTTTGTTCTCTGCAAGCTCGTGGCTCGTCCGTTACTTACAGATGGTTGATCCATCACGATGCCCCTCTCTGTGGGCATCAACCGTTGTCCAGCAGCCATCGCACGAACCTACAGTATGCCTAACGAGTCTCCACCTTCAGAGTGGCTATCATGAAGCTTACGAAGCATGATACAATGTTGCTACGTTGAACAGTTATCCGAAGCTCGCTTCTGACTCGTTGACCAGGTTCCCCAGGCTTGCATCTTCGCGAGGGGCCGACAGGTGCTGAAATCGAAAGAGCCCGATGAGCGCATTCCATAACCGCTGGCCCTGGGATCTTTGCAGCGAAGGAAATGGTGATGATGAGGGAGCCAAGGAATTGCCGGCGACACACGACGGTATCAGGTCAATGCACGGCGTGCTGTCGTGCTCCTCAGCCACGCATCGCGCTGGCCAACCTCCCCGGAGAGATGGAGCAATGACCACGGGGTGACTGTGTGTAAGTCTCTCGAGATAGCAGCACAAGGATAAGAGGCACGGCGCACACGCTGCTCTGCGATCCGACCAGCGCACCGCCCGTTTATGCTGCGACACGAGCCATGATGGTGATGTCAATAACTCCCCACGTTGGCATTCGACAACGAGATGATATCGCCAGTTGAGGGTGAGCCTTTAGAAAGCCTTAGCCCAAGGTAGCTTACGCGCCCCCCTTGGACTCCCCTAATCAATCTCTAACTTTCCCCTGATTGCTTGACCGTATCGACAGCCGGGGTCTTCCCGTAAGATCCTGGCTGATTTCCGTGTGCACGTCTCGCTCGGTGGTTGCACGCCTCTCTAGCCCAGAGGGATCTACGTCCTTATTCCTCCGAAATGGAGATTCTCTGACAAGAGATACAACTGCCAGCACGCCTGAATATCCGCGCTTAATGCGGAGCTGCTCTCCTCAACAGATTCACATCTCCAAGCTGCTTCATGCTTGGTCAAAGTCAGACCAGAGAGGCGGGCGCGCGCCAATAGCTCTCCCAATAGTCCTGACTTACGTACGTTGGAGACCCTGCAGATCCGTTGAGAAACCAGGGCAGGGCGATGGATCGTCTACTACTCCGTACGGAGTAGGCAATTTGGCAGTGTCTTTCCACGCGCGGCCCAGCGAAACTTGTCAGCCGCATCGCAGCCCGATCAACTGACCCTGGCGCTGTTGTGGCCAACCAGCAATCTTATTGCCATCAGGCCATTTCTGACGCAGGGGCATTTGATGGCTTGGAGATGGCTTCCGGGAACAACCGCACATCTGTGCTGACGGCCGACGCCGACGGACTCTGAACTCTTGGTTCATCTTGCACGGTCAAGCGAAAAGGGCAGTTTCCCCTCAATCTCCGTTACGTTACTGTAGGCTCTGTTCGCTCTCGAGACACCGCTCGCTACTCCGGCCGACGGATACCCGGGCCTTCCACCCCCGATTTTCCTCGGCATCGACTCCACCGGAGCTCCGAGACGGATATTCTCCACTGTGGGGTTGACAGTCAGGGTCCGTTTCACATCTCCATCATTCATCCTGGTGATGTGTCCCTATTCTCGACGCCGAGGCAGTTCAATACTAGTGACAGACCTATCCGTGGTCGAGACATTATCTTATCCCACGTTGCATTTCTTCGGAGACAGAGATCCTTCTATCTAGCTCACGTTGTTTAACTAAGCACAGGTCAAAGGGCAATCATACGCTAATGTACTGTCGAGATCTCGACCGCGCCACTTACCAGGAACTGGTTCACTTTTTGAACAAATTCTGCCTACTACGTATGAACCTTACCTTAAAATGAGAACGACTAGCAATTGCCGCTGCGCCTGCATTCGAGTATGCAGATCTCCAAGGTGGTCTTTCTAGCAACAACCCATCTTGGCTCGTGCCTCTTCCTGAGGAGGTTGAAGTTTCGGCCGACGTGTTGGGTGTTGGGAACCAGGTTTCAATAGGAGCGGCCGTAGTAGACAGCCAAGTCTCGGTCGAAGAAGTAGGAGCAGGCAGCAAAACATAGGAAAAGCCAGAACTTCCCGTGGGGGCTAACCTCCAGAGGTAGTCGAAGAGAATGAAGCCTCGGTCGTAGAAGACTCAGATATAGGCTTGCAAGGCCAAGAGTTAACGAGCGAAATGGAAGTGAGCGTGGCAGCGACGCTCAAAGCGATTAGCGACGAAAAGTCAGCAAAGAACAAGAACCATCCTCATTATTTTCCTCAGAAGCTACTCTTATATACAGAGTAACTCCAATACAGTCAAGTCGTTAGGCAGAGTCTGGCCATGGGCAGCTGGGAACTAGTTCAGACGTCGTCGACTGTCGTCGATAGTCCAAGCCATGGTATACAGGAGAGTAGCCATAACCTCCGTCGACACTAAAGACGTATCGTTAATCCCCCCAAGATAACCAGTCACTTAAGAGCCGGCTGTTGTCAACACGGCACCGTTATCATTTCCGTAAGGTAGGGTGAAGGGGAGTCTGTCTCGATGCCCTCTGCCAGGGTCAATATTCAACCGCTGCACTTGTTACTGACGGTGTGGCTTATGCCGTGATGCCCTAAACTTGGCTACTTTGCCCTGGCTTATATGTGATTATTTCTTTTACTTGGATTAAGTTGACGACCGTGATCTATGAAGAGGAGTCAATATCACCAAGTGTGCAGTGCGTGTGTGTTGCGATTCCAAATCTTACTACGTCCATGCCAAGCGCGAAAGGATCGACAAATGCATCAGTTGAGTCCAGCCAAAGACATAAACTCCCAAGTAGTTGAAGGAAACGAGCAATCAACACAATCAAGGCAGATTACTCACTCAGGTCAGCCTAGAGTCCGCAGCTGAGAAGGTGATTAGAGACCTGGTCGAGCAAGCATGAAGAAGGATAATACACAGTACAACATTAGAGTAAGGTAGTTTAGATCACCTAGAAATGTTGGCAAGTATTCGCATATTACGTTCATTAAGTCTTTCAAAGATAAACATATGTGCCACTCCAAAGAGTTACTCCTACTCTGAATCTAATCGTACTTTCATTCGTCATCATCCTCCTCTTCCTTCCTTCCTTTCTTCCTTCTCGGCGGCCTTTGTCACCTTTTCCGATTTGCTTCTCCACTCTTTGATCTTTTTGGCAAGCGACTTGAACTTTTTGGAGTTTCCACTCTTCTTTGCTTCGTTGCTGCTGACGCCATGATCGCCGCTTGATCCTTTTAACTTGCTAAACACCATTTTGACCTTTTGGTTTGTAAATTCAGCTATGATATTTATTGCGGATAAGAGTTCCTAGAAAGACCTACCAGCTACAATTCCAATTGTCGATCTTTTTGGTCCAAAGAAAATCTTCCGACTAAGCCCTTGGGCTTCTGTCTGACTGCTTGGAATAGTAACACGGGCTATGCTTGTAAGAACTGACACGCTCAAATTTCAAGCGTCCAGTACGGAACGTCGCGATGATTCGGACTATATTGCAAAAGATGCGAGTATAGATTACTCAATGGCTTGAAACCCTGATGTCATGAGCTTTCAAAGATGCGAAACTCTCTTGAACGCTGTTGTCTGACTGAATACTAACGTTTCTTGTACAGTTAGTATTTCTTTGGAGGTGTGCTTGGAGTTTATCATTAAGTTGCTAGCATGTCTAAAGTGTTTCTAAGCTTAGCACATCATACTACTACTTATACGTGAACGTCAACTGTTTGGTAACAAGGCCAGCAACACGTTTCCAGGGTAGTTCGTCTCATACTATATTTTTAGTTTTAGAACCGCAATATAGGTCTGTTTTTGTCCTAGATGGTGGGTCGCTTGATTGCTGTTGGCGCGGTTTACTCAGATACGGCTGATCTGGTTCTGCCCATCTGATGCTGGCGATTACCGGCTTGGTGACCATGTTGTTGCTTACCGTTGTACTGATCTTTTCGGATATACCGTTCCTTGGCAGAGGGTGGAATGTGCGGACCACGCTTCCCATTCTGTGGTTCTCGAATTGGCTAATCATAGTTGTTCTGGCTCCAGGGAATTTTACTTCGAGTCGGAGGGACGTAAATGCTGTTGTGTTATGGTCTCATCCTGTAGCTGAGGATCCGGTTTACTGATGCCAGGGCTGTTGTGACGTGAAAGGTCTCCACGTTCATCAACGGAGAGAGCAAGCAGATGATCGGACGGCTAACCGATCAACCTTGTGATCACAGGCTCTTGAACAACAAGGGTTAAGGAAGTTCAATGGACAGCCGGCCAGCCATTGGTCCCAACGCTTGGTGAGGATATCTGGCACAAAGGTTATTGCGGTGTGCATGTGGTAGACAGCCATTGTAAGAAAAACTCTCTGGAGGCACCTGACGGTAAACGGTAGAGGTTAGGAGAAGCAATCAGAGTGTAGGCATTCAGTGATGTAGTCTATGGATAGTCCAGAGCCTGGCCAGCGGTCTTGTTCACCACGAACTCTACCATGATCGGTGTATCTGGTCCCTGTGCAATGCACCATTACAATCGAATCTATTTCAAAATGTTCTATCTCAAGTATTTTTACACTTTGGCTCATGAGACTTTGTATTCAGCGTGCCTCAAGCAACCTAGATCCATACAGCTTGAAGATCAGTTTGAGCAGCTGGTAGCTTGCAGAGAGGTCGGAGGGTAATCATACACATTTGCGTCCACCTCAGACTCAATTTACTCACCTTGGCTTGAAAGCTTGAGTCGTGTTGGCGCTGTCCTCGAAACGGTGTCATGATCCCCTCAGAAGCCCGTTACCATGATCAAAGAATGAAGTTGCCCCTCGAAAACAAGGGTAGCTATTACGTATAGCTCAAGCGAGGCAGGCGAAGCATTCAGACCGGGAGGTTGACAAAAGACAGCTAGGATCACAAATAGGGGCGGGAGCTTTGGTTCTTTATGCTTGAAGTGGATCACTGAATCCAAGTAAACAGGGTTTATTGACCGTTTTGATGGAATATAACGCGGTTTGATATATAAACATGAATAAGCTGGCTCGACGCATAAGAGATTCCGACAGATGAAAGACAAGTAGACAATAACAAAGCGCCATAAGGTAAGAGTGAAGAGTTAACTGAAGGATGTGGGATATCTGTGACTATCAGTCTAAGTGGATGATGGGGGCCACGAGATCATGGCAGCGAGCCCCGAGGTCGAGATATACATGGCGTATACCGTGGAATATATCAATATGCCATGCGCCCTGGCGGTAGGCCAATGGATCAGCATGTTGCACGTTTTGTAGTTGAGCACTGGACACAGAAGCGCGGCGGCGCCAGATCCAGGCATCATGGCTTGGTCCTCGTATCACGACAAGCACTGCCCTACCAGGCTGCGCACACCGTAGCAGTGACGGACGTGCTCGAGCAAACCATTTGTCGACCACAGACGAGTCAGCAAGGCAAGGAGTGGACGATACGGGCCAACACCTGTAGGGACAAGGTCGGACAAGGTTCTCTCCGGTAGCGAGCCTTGCATGTAATGGCCGTACGTGACTAGACAGCCCTGGCATAGATAACCGTTCTCGGCGCCGGCATCGGCAAGGTAGGGGAATCGGATAGAGGCCATGCCGCCAAAGTCATCCTCGACCACTTCGGCCTTTCGGGGCAGCCTCGACAAGTCGCACCCTGGAGGCTCCAGAGACGCCTCGTGGAAATGCTTGAACATGCCGAGGTCTTTTGCGGTCAACTCTCCAGCACGAAACCTTGGCCTCAGCTCGGCCAGCTTCTCGGCGGATCCGTGTACTTGGATGGCAAGCTCCTTGGCCTGCTTGACGCTGACCAGTCGATGGGCTTTTTTATGTGAGAATTGAAATCGCAGACCAAAGGTCCCGGGGATGCTATGCATGACAGGGATCCTCTTGAGGTCGTTCTCTGTGAGGCCAAAGCACTGCTTTGCCAGACTTGGAGTGGTCATACGCAGAGCCTGGTTCTCATACAGACACTCAAAACAGACCCTCTCGCAGGTCGGCAGGAACAGAAAACCACCAAAGGAGAAGCAAGAGACGCATTTGCTCTGCCGTAGAGTGGTGTGAAGCAAGGCAGCTGAGTGGTGGCCGAGCAGGCGAGTCTTTCCAAGGGCGGCCAATGTGCCCGGGGCGTGGTGGATCACTTCTTTATATGCTGGCAGGGCCTCGATAATGTCTTTTCCCAGCGTCGAAACACGTGAGAGTCGAGACAGAGACTGGAAATCGAGGCAGTCGAGCACAAGCAATAGAAGCTCGGCAGGGAGGAGGTCCAATTGGCCTAGGGACGAACCCCGCTGCTGGCACATGATGGATGCTGCTGGTGGTGGTTGAGCCTGGGCCAGATTTGGAATCATGCCCTTGAACTCTGAGGCTTCGGTACGGACGAGGTGTTTGAGGATGTCTTGAGGGGAATCGCAGCTCATGGTCATGGAGAGATTTGTCTTTTGGATGATATGAGGAGAGATGGAAAACATGAGGTGAAGCATCCTCTCTCTCTCTCCCCCCCCCAAGATGCGGGAAAATAGGCTGCTTAAAGACCGAGGTTATAGCACCTACGCACATGTACTTACTCAGCAGCCTGAGCCGCTTAGATTCCAGCAGTCTCAAAAAAGCAACATGTAGTCTCAAATCAGGGAAACCGGTGGATATCACTGCATATGAGCTTAAAGTCAACGTTGTTCCAGTGGGAGAAAAGGGACCCTAGTTTCAATACCTTATATAATCTAAAAAAAAATTAGCGTTTGGGATTGTAGCGTTCCTGAGAATGAAACCTTAATGACGGCTCACTTATACAAAAATCTTGACACCTACTCAACACATCTGGTAAAGCCCAGAGAGCATCGATTCCCTCCATCTTGGTCCAAGTTGGTGTTGTACAATGTGTCTCCCCGGACCGGGACGCCCTTCCGGCATTCATGTCCCGGTTCCGCCTCGGCCGGATACAAATTCCCCAGCATTCAGCCCATCCAAGAGCCGTGTTTGGGGGTGCCACGTCCGAAATTGGGGGCTCGGACCATGATGGTTATTTACTTGCAATGGCCGCCATCACATCCCATCCCAGTATATTATTCTTTTTCTCTGTGATGCAAGTCACTGCCAAGTCATATTACACAGCTGAATCCAAGATGTGTATCCGGAAAGAAAATGACACGTTGTTTGATCTGAGCGACAGAGTGACAACAGCACCGGGCGTGCAGGTAATTCCTCGAGTTGACATGTCCCGAGGCGCTGAAGTGGCTGAAGGAGGAATGATTGGGGGGAAGCCGGATCGTCGTCGATGGGAGTGCATTCGAAACAGGTGGTGTTTACGTCAGGCCTGGCGTGTCCTTTTCAAGATCGACAATGGCAAGCATTCATCTATATCTAGTACTTGGCAAAGTTGAGCTCAATCTCGATGCTGGTTGCAGTTGTTTATGCCTCCAAGCGAGGTAGACAACGTGTGCGTCTCAACCTTTCATGAGTCGAGACCATTCACAAGTTGCTGCCCTTCTGCTGCAGACCTCATTCACATGGGAATATTGCATGTGCAGTGGCGGTCGGAATGCCAGCCAAAGTAGGTGCCGAGCGCCAGTTGATCCAGTTGTTGGACGCCAGCCGAGGAAGTTGTCTCAAAAGGTTATCGAGGGACCCGAAGCGGCCAGAGCTGGATTTGGCTTTTGAGGGCGGCGGGCTTCAATACCCGACAGCTCCAGCCCAGCAACGAGATGGGCAACAAGCTGGAGGTGAGCCATCCCGAGGTGGTCAAGACGAGTCAAGTTGCCCAAGAGCACGAGACTTATACACCAGGACTGGTCAAGATTGTGGCCTCCAAGAAACTACACACATCTGCCAAGGACACGTTATTCTATATTGGTCGTTGACTTGCAGCAGATGGTTCACTAGATCCGTACCATGAGCGACATCGGGATGCAGCTCGGGCGGGAGACGAAGCTATCGCTGACGAGCCTGTTTTGAAGGACAGATGGAAATCCACTTTGGAGACGACGGAACGTGGTTTCAATGCATGGTAGCCCTTGGCATACCGATCTCCTCTAAATCAACATTAAACCCCTGACTAGAGGACCCTCGTTGCTAGCTCCACCGCGTATATTTCCTATTCGGAGCGAGGTATATCACGTAAATAGCCTGAAGCTAGATATTTGCTAACCTGCTTTCTTTCCGTACTATCATTCGCACCAAACCCAAGTTTCGGCTCGTAGCTATTGAACAGAATGAATGGCCTTGCAGAGCCGATCCGATGTGAGAATTTAATGGATAGCTTAATTACGCAGCTTGATCCTTCAGGCTGGCAAGGTGCGGCGTTCAACGGGCATAATAAGGCCGGGTTCCACCTACTAGTCGCTTGCTGGTAACATTGGCTGGTAAACAAATATAGCAACCTCCTCCTCCTCTGAGCTTTACTGCAATTCAAATACAGGTGCATGAAACTCGGCTTAAATAACAATTTGAGAACCCCGTCATCTGACAAGAAGAGGAAACTTGTGGTGAAGTTGTGTGAGCGTCTAGCTGAGCCGTCTTCATATAAGCGACATCGTGTGGTTTTAGTTGAGGCGAAATACGTGAAACAGAACACATCTAGATCGTAAAATTCAGTACATAGTCAATAACACGCACTATATTTTATTTAATTCGTTTACTATTCTCAGCTGTGTAGAATCGTGGACATTTCAGTCCTTCATCAGCGACTGATTGCTATTGCATACTCAGCTAGCTTTCCAATAACGAAGACCTATTCAAGCCACTTCGATCAGCTGTTGAAATGCCATGAATCAAAAATATGTCACCACATTGAAGGACTTTGATACGATCGGTTAACACTGGTGCCTTCGATGAAAGTAGACTTTCTTCACTCTTTCGTAAATTGTCGTCAAATCGCTGTAGGGTAAGCTGGCCACCGGTTCCACAATGACAAAAGTAAACGACGACAAGTAGACTCGTGTTTAGAAGCTATACCAAAGTTTCTCGTGGCTCACTGTTAGCCATATTGGGGGAGGCTCTAAGTGCCTTATTGAAGGTAAGTGGCAGATGTGTGTGACATCTAAGGTTGGTGAGAAAAATAGGGCTCGAAGAACATCAGATGCATCACGCCTGTGCTAGCAGAACAATAACCACACCGAGAGTAGCCTTTCACAAGATAATAAACTCAGTGTAATATATACCGCCCCCTAGCTCCCATTGCTCATTGTTACCAAGTACATTTGAACCACCTACCTATGCCCAGTATGCCGGGATGTGGATATCCGTCCAAGGTGTGGTTGAACAAGCTCCATCTGAAGCCAGGAATGTGACGGCATGAGCAACAAAACATGTGCACTGAGCACCACCAGATCGATGTGCAGAGATATCTGTGCTCTAGATTGTTACAACACACACCCAGCCTCAAGCAAATCACCAGTGATACATGGCAAACAAAGGCCATCACAACGAGTGGCACGTCGTTGGTCCAACCGGACTAAATTAGCCCCGAGAACAAAGGCTCCCACAACGACGGGACAATCCACCTGCCGATTTGTGGGGTGAGTACCCTGCATCGACGCTCTGATAGATGGCTTGGAGAACAATATCAACGAGATTGAGGGGATGATACATATGCTGCCTCGTCGATGCCGACATTAAAGTGACGGGAATTCCCTTGAGCAGCGTGATGAAATCCCGAGCTCGCCTCACCCGTCCACGCCCCCGCGTACTGTTCCCCCACAGCAACAGCAACAGTAACAACACCAGCAACACCAACCCCAGCACCAGCACCAGCACCAGGAACCAGAATACCAAGAGCCTCAGGATGGCCGCCACAACAGCAGCCGCAAGTGCACCGCAGCATGCTCACGCCGGGGTCGATCCCTCGATCCCGCACCTCTTCTCCTCAGAGCCTCCCATCCGCGACACCCTGGGCACCGAGTCATCGCGGGTGCAGGACGCAACCGTCGACGAATGCCTGCCCTTCCTCACGGCCCAGGAGCATGCCTCATGCAACGCCCACGGCCTGCCCCATCTAGACCGCCGCCGCCATGTCAACTTCCTGCACAAGCAGCTGGGCAAGCTGCCCGGCGCATTCATGTCGGCGGACCCTAGCCGGCCCTGGATCTTCTACTGGTGTCTCGCCGGGCTCACTCTGCTCGGCGAGGATGTCTCGTCGTACCGCCAGAGGCTCGTCGACACCGTCCGGCCCATGCAGAACCCCGATGGCGGCTTCGCGGGCGGCTTCGGCCAGACGTCGCATCTTGCCACCACGTATGCAACCGTCCTGTCGCTGGCCCTAGTCGGCGGAGAGGACGCCTATGAGGTCGTCGACCGCCGTGCCATGTGGAGATGGCTGTCCTCGCTCAAGCAGCCCGATGGGGGGTTCCAGATGGCCCTCGGTGGTGAGGAGGATGTCAGGTATGTAGC
>JAJODA010000537.1:0-33346 GCA_021730345.1 Fusarium cicatricum
GTGGGGGTACGGCCTCTCCTACCGTTCATGGGGGGGGGGGCGTTCTACGGATACAGGGCGCGCTTTTCCCATTCTTTCCCTTGTAATTTTTTTCTTCCCTTTCCTTATCTCTGCTGGCGGGCGCATTCGTCTCCAAATTGACCGCGGTATCGGAGGAGGCTGTTCTAGGTTGGAGAAAGGGGGGGCCGCTTGTGACCCAAGACGGGCGCTGAGCGATAAGAGTGAGACAGGGGTTCATATCAGATATGCTGGCCCATGACAACCGATTCTTGTCATGTCAAAAACTGTCCCACAGGTATTAGGGTCTCTTCCTCGGTAGACAGAGAAAAACACCTGCCACCAATATTCGTCACGTAATGGCCATGACTACCGGTGTCTGATGGGCCACGGTCCGAGAAGATCAAGCGAAATTCATCAAGTCCCACACTGGGGAGCGGTCACGCTCAACTTTGAAGAGCTTTCTTCCCCGCATTCTGCCCCCTCTTTTTGAATGACCTCAGGCGGTTTCTTTGCTTTGTCTTGCGGTGCCCAAACGCTTGTTTCCCAGCTTGGAGATGGCGTTGGTCGTCTCCTCCTTAGCTCCCCGCATCGAGGGCAAGATTCGGCGAAAGCGACGAACCGAGACACTTTAAAATCTCGGGAACTTGCCCTACTGGTACTGGTGCATGCAGTGAGTGAGAAGCTGTTGGAGACGGTGAGCTCCTCCACAGCGGCCACCAGTTGTGGTTAGTCTCGAGGAGACGAGACCTGAGATGCTGTTGCTGTTGCTGTTGCTGGGCTGCCGATTAAACCAATATTTCTTAGGTCATCTGGGGTAGGTAAGCTCAGGAACTTGGAGTGCAGCCGCGCTCCACAAGGGCTGACTGGTTCGGACCGCGCTGTGCTTCATATCCCATGCTTAAACGACGGGGGGCTGTTGCTCTAAGCGGCCCGTGGCTGATGATGGTACGGTATAGGGTTCTAGTGATGGCCCTCTTTCGGAGCCTAGATCTGCGCTGCGAAGACCTGAGCGACTTCATCCTCTATACCTACCAGTACCTAAACACCAAACAATACCACTTTGCGCCGCTCACAGAAGTCCAGTCAATCAATACTGCAATAGTGGAATAATGCCTGATTAGATATCTTTATCTTTCCCGATGTGGACTTGTCGTCTCAGTCCCCGTTGGCCGTTGCACAGGTCACCTCAGCCCCATGGGACCCACGCCGGGCAAACTGCCTATCTCTCCTCATCTCCCCACCATCAAGATATGCATGGACAGGGGGTGAAAGAGGTCAGCAAAAAAAGTTGTAGTACCGGATTCGGAGCTCTCAAGATTGGGGGAGACGGAGAGGAGAACTCCACTAGCAGACCCGACGGGTGGGAAGGGTCTGTCAATGTTTGATAGTCAGCGACTTATCTACGCCGCCGGCACGTTGATCATGGCGTTTCGCGGCCAAGATCTGGGGCCGTCGAGACGACTGTCGGCTGTTCCTGCTTGAAGTGGGAGGCCATCAACATCCAGGGAGATCTTGTCAAGCTTCACCAAGGGCAAGACAGCGATATGGACGTTGGTCGGGCGGTCAAATGTTGTCATGGGTAGTCAACATGGGGAACAGGCCTTTGATCGACATGGCTGTTGGACTTGCGGCAAAGCCCGCATGGTGAGTCGGTGCACATTTAGTCCTGGATGTCCAAGTATTACCATCCTACTAAGCTTGAAATAGAGGCTTCTGTGACTTACAGTGAGATGCCGAACCGGCAAGGCAGGGCTGCATAATGTCGATATCTTCCCAATCCCAATCCGCCATGGGTTCGTTGGGGGCACATCACAACGACTCAGGCTGAGGGGACTGGCCAATCGCCTCCGATTCAAACAATACTATCAAGGATCATCTGCCCTGGTCCCGACACGTCTAGCGCACCTAAACCTTAGCAACCGTCGCAAGCCACGAACGAGTTTGTTAGCCTTCGGAAGCACCACACCGTTGCTTTCCCAGCTTCCTCTAACTACCAGCCGAGTCATGTCTTTCCATTCCCCCACATCAAAGAAGCTAAGTTATTCCCTCAAAGGAACCGGCCCGGCCTCTCACCTCGCGGGTTCACTTGCTTGTTCCTGTCCCCTGCAAATCGAGAAAATGGGGCCCTGACTCTCTTACCCCGGTCTACAGCTGCATGGCTTATCATCGCACCACCCTGGGACGTCACATCCCTCCCCCAGGTCTACTACTCTACTCGGCTTGGGGCCCTCGATTCATCGTCATGATTAGGTTCTCTTTCTAGAAAAGACCGGGCCGGTTTGTCATGGGCTCTAGGGCCCGCATGAGGTCGTAGACGACGATCAATGATATTCTTAAAAGAAGCCATCCTCCCCCCACCTCGAGGTCTGTCATGACCAAGCTGGTGTCCTCCCAAGGCATTGCACTCTATAATTCCTTGTAACACACAAGTTCAAGGTGACATTTTCCTTCGAGGCTGAACCATTCACATCAACGTCTCTCATTGAAAACCGCCATCATGGGTTTCCACAACGACCCCGAGTCAAAGGGCGCCGATATCCCCACAACGTCCGACAGTTCCCCAGGCGTTCTCCTCGACGGCAACCATGTCGATGAGACATACGGTCGAACCCAGCGAGGTCTCTCGCCTCGTCACGTTCAGCTCATGGCCATCGGTGGCTCGATCGGTACTGGTCTCTTCGTTGGTATCGGTGGTGTTCTCTCCAAAGCTGGTCCTCTCTCTGTCCTCCTGGGTTACCTCATCTGGGGTGTCTTCTTCGTCTGGCCTTGCAACCTGTGTGTCGCCGAGATGTGTTCGTACCTGCCTATTCGTGGCTCCATTTTCGAGCTGGCTGCGCGCTTCGTCGACCCTGCCCTCGGTAAGTTTGCTCTAAGCCAATATCAACAAGGCCTTCACTGACAGCTTGACAGGTTTTGCTATGGGATGGACCTACTTCTACGCCGGTCTCATGCTTGTCTGTGTCGAATATAGTGCCGTTGCAACACTGATGCAATACTGGGTTCCCGATATCAATCCTGCTGCTTGGGTTGCCATGGCCATGGTCATCTGTGTCCTGCTCAACGTTGTTGCTGTCAAGTGAGTACTCTCAGTCTTGACTACCAGAACCCGCCTAACCAGCATCCACGCAGGTACTATGGTGAAGCCGAGTTCATCATGGCTTCGCTCAAGGTCATTCTCCTCTTCGGTCTCCTCTTCCTCACTCTCATCACAATGTGTGGTGGTAACCCCAAGGGCGATGCTTATGGTTTCCGCTTTTGGGGCGGTGGAAAGGCCATGAAGCCCTACCACGGCGAGGGAGATCTCGGCCGCTTCTGCGGATGGTGGAAGGTCGTCCTCTATGCTGGTTTCACTATTGCCGGTCCCGATATGATCTCTCTATCGTCCGGTGAGATTGCCAACCCTCGACGAACCATCCCCCGTGTCGCCAAGCTCATCTTCTACCGTCTGGTCGGTTTCTACGTCCTCGGTGTTCTGGCCGTTGGTGTCATCTGCAGCTCTGAGGATTCCCGCCTCCTCGGTGCCATCGAGGACGGCGCCCCTGGTGCTGCTGCTTCTCCTTGGGTTATTGGAAGTGAGTCAAACTGACAATCACTGCTCTTACTGGTCCAAGAAACAAAACTGACATACGGCTTTAGTCGAGAACCTTGGCATTAGTGGCCTCCCCCATGTGATCAACTTCCTCATTCTGACCTCCGGTCTCTCTTGCGGAAACGCCTATCTCTACTCTTCGTCCCGAACTCTCTACGGTCTTGCCCGCGATGGCCAGGCCCCCGCGTTCCTCATGAAGTGCACCAAGGCCGGTGTCCCACTCTACTGTGTCCTCACCGTCAGTGTCATCAGCTGCATCACCTTCCTCGTTGCTGGCGAGTCCTCCGTCACTGTCTTCTTCTGGTTCGTCGACCTGACCACCACCGGTCTCATTGCCACCTACACCATGATGCTCCTCGTCTTCGTCGGCTGGTACCGAGCCCGTGTCGCCCAAGGCCTCGACACTACGACTCTTCACTACCTCGCCCCTCTCACCCCCTGGTCTGCTTATCTCGGTCTATTCTTGGGTACCGTCGCCCTCATCTTCATCGGTTTCGACAGCTTCTCGCCTTGGAAGACCCAGGGCTTCGTCACCAGCTACTTCTGCCACGCCTACGCCGTCATTCTCTTCGTCGTCTGGAAGGTTCTCAAGAGGACCAAGTTTGCCAAGCCCGAGACTGCCGACCTCATCAGCGGCAAGGCCGAGGTGGACGCTGAGTGCAAGCACTGGGAAGAGGGTGGCATCGAGGAGAACTGGCAGCGCGAGCTGGCTGCCATGCCTCTCTGGAGGCGATGCTGGGAGCGTATGTGGTAGATGTAATTCACGAGGATATATACCCTACAAGATTATTAGACTTGCCTGGATAGTTTGGCAATAATCTATCTACTTATCAATTCTGTTCAACTGCTGATCCGTGGACTGTGCACATATGCTGTTTGACAAATCAGGTGCCGAAAGATGTAACGAGCAGATCAAATAAAAGGGGGCTGATACAAAGATGATATTAATAGAATATAACGTTCTCTCTACTTGACCTATCTTCGCTGAGGCAAGGCTACAGCTTGTAGGAAATAGACTGCATAATAAAGAGACTAGGATAACACTTAGGAGAACAAACACCATGTCGTTAGATTAGATGTCTTCTTTGTGAACTATACCCAAAGGCAAAAGCTGGAGCAAGCTTCTTCAACAGCTATCAAAGTCTAGTATCACTGTCGGAATACTGTGTGTGTTCCCATCATTAAGGTTATTGAACGCACAGGCTTAGCAGACTCAGACAAGATGCACAATAAAGTCGATTTATTCCCCTATATCCCTTGTTACTGTTTCTTATTTCGTTGCCTCTCATGTTGAGGCTGGTGACCCAGTCTTATTGTGTCCTACTCCCCCTGCCTTCCATTGCTGAGCCGAGCTCAGTATTATCTACCAAGTATCTTTGGTCATTGCGATATAGCTGCCTTGTTCGTCTCGTCTCCTTACTGGCGTTCGATGTGCCGGTTGATACTCTAGTCGTGGACAGAAGACACGAGACTGATTTGGCTGGGCCGTCACCATAGCCGGTCTCGTGTTTTATGTCCCCCGCGGATACTGCCAACTCCTAACATTGATAATGAGTGAATGTTGGCCCAGTTGTGAAGCAAGGCCGGTCTACCCTGTGCAAAGAATAGGACCATGACTTGAAGAGTCGTGAGTTTACCTCATATATTGCAATATCAGTGAAAGGGATTCAAGTATTTGCGAAACCGGATGTGATGCTAGAGTAATTATACTTTGTCCCTGAACTTCGATAATCCCGGCCGTGAACTGAGAGTTCATGGCCAATGTACGGGACGTAAGTCGGGATAAAGGATTACATGGGGGACAAAAAAAAAGTTTAACTTGAAGATTGCCAAGAGATATCTTCCAATCTCATGCGTAAGCCAGGCAGTCCGGTGTGGTATCAGCATGATCTCTGTCGCACATCAGCCTGCCCTACGTGAGTCAGTCCCCGTGAGCTCCGAGTACCATAGAGCATTTCATGCAATGAGAACATGGGCCAAGATGCAAACAGTCACGTTCAATCCATGTCTATATGAAAACTGACGTTTCCAATATAGCCGACTCAAAGCGAGCACTCGACCTGATATGTGGTGCCTCATGAACTGGCATAGCCAACCGGTTTGTAGTGGGTTACATTGCGAGAAGATACGAGAGGAGAGGGCATTTATGGCTCTGAATTAAAACGAGGAGATCTCTGTTCTAATTTGAGGCGTAGATTTGAGTGGTAGTTGAACTCCGCTTTGGCGGAAGGAGTAAAGTAGAGTGTGCTAGAGGGTTCAAAGAGCGGTTGAAGTTTGTGATGAAGCCCGGGCGCTACAATGTTTTTATGCTGTGGGGGGATCAATTGTGAAGCTCTTGCGTAGCCTTCGATAGTATATTAGATATGTGGACGTAAAAAAAACTGTGGTTTAATTGCACCATGTTGGTTTGTGACTTTCTTTTACATCATGATCCTGAGACGATATGGAATATTATGGAATCCAAAAAAAAACAAAATGTTCTGGCTCGAATTAGACCAAATCAGCATCTCATGCTCGACACTTGGCTCATCAATATATTTTACAAGTCGCGAATTATATCAGTTGAGTGCGCTTTTCGCGATAGCCTCATGCCTATGCATCGAACTTACCCTATAACTTCCGGTATACCCTGAGAAATGGACGCATAGAGTCGAGGCAACCCACATGTCAGTGCCTCCATGTAAACAAGCAACTAAAGGAGCTTAAACAAAAGCACCGCGCGGATCAAGCGAGACAAGCCAAGAACTCCAGTCGAATCAGAATCATGAGATAGACGCGAGTTCCTTGTACAACGAGGGGTGTTACAGCCGAGGATGAAGACGTTTCATCTCATGCTCGTGGTAGAAAGAAAAGCAAACCCTTTTTTAATGATATTTTCACATACTGACCGGAGGGCGCCGGAAAATTCGTCGGTGCAAGACGAACAAAAGAAAGGTGAATGCAGGTGAGTTGTTATGCATCATTTGGCTTGTGCAGAACGAATGCCTTGCAGCAACGGGACCTTGAGCCAAAAGCCCCGTTTATTAACTCACTGGGCCGCCATGGATCTTGGAAGAGTCTTCGGTGCCCGGAGACAGGACGACACCGAGGCCAAAGTGAGGTCGGCTGAGGATCCAAAGAGGTATCGTGTGGTCTGGGCCGCGAGATTGAGCCGAGGTTCACGACAGAAGAGATCAGCGGACGACATGCCAACGCAGGAACTACTGCAGTATCAAAAACATCCTAACTGTTCTACCTGCAGTGGGTGGAGATGCGCGTTGACGAACAGGGTTAATCAAGATACTGTAGACTGCTGGCAGGCAAGGATGAGGTTGGAGAAGTCCGTTGTAGCTAGCTGCATGCATATACGCAGTACCCGTTGAAGGAGAAAGGTCCGCCAGGGACCAAAGGCAGAAAAGGTCGAGACTTGTGTGATATATCGAATTCAACCAGCGCACGAGCTACAGAATAGAGCGAGGTTGAGGCAGCGACTTGCAGCACCTGAAACGGGCGACGATCTTGTATTTTTGGGTCAGGTCAAATGCAGGCAAGCAAGAAAAGGCCCAAGAGTGACGTCGTGAGTTGCTTCTTCTCCATGCTGAGGCTCGGCTTCGTTGCTTTTTCCTGAGCCACAAACCCATGGGTAAACGCATCTGGTGCCTTGTGGCTTGTGAGACATGAGAAACATCGTACGACGCAGGAACAAGGAGAGATCTACAGATATAGCCAAAGTCATTAAACACGCGCGTACTCGAGCTGTTGATTCAATAGCTCGTCCTTTGGCATGAGTCGCTAGGTCGTCCAAGTGCCATGGGTCATATAACTAGAGACCAGACCATTGCTGCTGGATCACATCACGCCAAGGCATCAGGATCCGTCAAGATGTCGGTGAGGCAGCCAAAAGAAGACACCGTTTGCATGCACTTTGCCGAGCAAAAAGCATACTACGGAATACGGCATATGAGGGGAAACCCGTTGAACCAGGGCAGTCGTAGCACGAGGAGACCAGGATATAGCACTAGGCCCCCTGGTAGGCGTCAACAGTAATTACCATGACGGCTCACATGGGATGTCAAACGATCAAGATGCTGTGCAACAACAGCAGTTTGCCGGTAACAAGACATTTACCAACACCATGGATACAGATTCAGGGTAACATGGCCATGAAGCTCGTGATGATGATGGGCAAAGGGTCTCCATACCTAGCCGTGATGGAAATTTCCGGGATGGCGCCGGCAAGCGCATAACAAACGAGTCAGGCGTTTCTCCAGGGGCAATATACTCTTGCAATGTACTGCACTATGTACGTAGCAGGTAACCTATTTGGATGCGGGATGCGAAATCTGGTTCTTTGGCGCTGGCGCTGGCGTTGACGATAGTGTCGACGCTTGCCTGCATATCTATCTTGAATGAGGTAGCTGAATGGCAAGTAATGATGAGCTACAAAAGATCTCACCCAGTGTTACATGACCTGCCGAGTCGCTTCGGGTGATTGACATCAAGGGTCCAGTGAATCTGAGCCAGGAGTCAGATTGATAATTACAAGAGCACATATCATCATTTTGCCAGGAGCCGCCGTAGGCATCTCCGCATCTGGGGGTGAGACAAAACATGGACCGTGTGGTGGCATCGCTGCTGATCTTTGAATCAGAGAAACAACTAGACACTCGGATAGATTGATGGTGTTTGAGGTTTGCCGGTGTTGGTCCTCGACTCCTCCATGGTAGCATGGCAAACACGCTCACAGGGGGGAGCGAAAAGTGAGGCTCCTGACGAACAAAACGACGCCGTCAAAAACGCACGGCGCACTGACAAGCCAGGACATCCTCGGTCGAAGTGGGCAGGCTAACACTGGATGGCATGGGATGAGCTGGAATGGATTTTCACGGAAGCCGTGGAAGAAGCCTTGGAAAACTTGTGGAACACGGTTTGGAACAGGCAGGTGAAACCAATCCGTCGAGCGTGCACGTGGAGCTACGACCTCTGTGCTAGAGATGAACCCCCCCTTTCATCAGTTGGAAGACGATGCCATCACCAATTGCCGACCATATGGCAGTCAGTAAACCCCCGAGATGCAAGTGATGATCATGCAAACAACTTTCGGAAGACTGCCAATTGATTAACATCACATGCCTTGATGCCCTCGCTGCTTGTCAGTATCGGGAAGGATCCTTAACTTATTGCAAAGTGACATCGCGGCGTCAAAGACCGGACTTTCACAAGTCCCACGACAGAGGACAACTAGCAGGGAGCCTAGCCAAGCGCAATCAATCCATCATCTGCATACCATCATGAGCGGGATGAGGGGGGGGGACCCTGGGATGAATGATGGGTCCCAGCAGGGCTTGATCGTGCTCGCTCCTATGGCCGCTTCCACCGCCTCCGTTTGCTTCAGGTCGTGCACAGGGGGAAAAAAAAAAAGCTGGGCATGACAAGAGTCACGAGAATTGAGTGATCCACTGGCGGACAAGAGCCAAGTTAGGTTATCTGCAGAGGCAATATTACAATACATATTCCCCTGACGAGCAAGGTGAGGCGAAGGAGAAAGATCGACGTCGCCAGATCTGAAGCAGAAGAAATGACAGACTGTCATGATCCTTGACCAGCTGTTCCAGGCGTGCCAGTCAGGTCCTGTTGTTTACTATTTTCCACTGTGCCACATCATCAAAGCCAGATGCCGCAGAGCGCAGCCCATCGGGGACAACTCCCGTCCATGATAGAGGGCATCCCTATTCACGGGTACCGCACGACCACCTCACGCTCGGACAACGGAGGCGTCGGGCGGTACTGTACCTGAGCCACGAATCTTCAGCGGTTTCTGCAGTCTTCAGCGCCCTGTCTGCCCGTGTCCAGGGGGCGGGGAAGCAGCAGATGCCCTACTGCAGGGGCCCCTGTTGGGCGCGCCCGCTGGACCCGCACCTGGACTCACCCCGTGGCTGGCTCGCCGTGTCATGTCGCCGTCTCCGGCCCCTGGGGTATGGGCTTTTTGGCTTGCCCACCGTCACCACCATGGCATAATTTAGTCTATACCGCCCCCCCGGTGCTGTTTGCAGGTACGAGCTGTGTAAGAGCAGGTGGTGGGAATGGGGGAGGGACAGCGTGATCATATTGAAATATGCCGCAAGGCCGCAGTCAATTTCAAATACTATGTAGTAGTTTGTCGAGACGGTTTGCACAAGTAGAAGCGTGATTGGTTCTGGGGTTGAACCATCCATCAGAGATCGAACAGCAATGGAAGCCTTCTTCTCTGCAAAGACAAGGATAGACAGACCCGTCCGTCCCTTATCCCGTCACATTATGAACTAATAGACCTTCTAGACGTACGACATATCAACCCTCGGTTCAGGCCTTTTGACTGGCCCGAGGGGGGAAATACGCCGACTTGCCAACCTGAGTGAGCCCATGGGAATCCCTGCGAGCGATTGGCCAAGCCATGACTCTTTGACTTTGCCAGGACTCATAGCGCCAGCCAATTTAGCTCTTGACTACCGTAGGTGGTGTTTATGCTTTCTCAGCTTCTGGTGATTCTTCCTGTTCCGTCTTCCCGCCACCACAAGGAGCCCATCCCTCCCGGAGAAGTTACTTTTTCCTGACATGTCGGCCCCGGGGGACGAGCGTAGGTAGCAGAACCCCGTCCAAGAACTTGTCGTTACATCAAGCTGCATCAAAAAAAGATCAACGCTGCTTCTTCCTGGACGCAGCCCTCAGTCGATGCTTGTACTGCAATTCGGCTAGATCCTATTTGCCCTTCTCTTGCGTGCAGGTGGAGAGAGCTCATGCTTAGCCTGATCGCTCGGGCAGGATTAGCAGATTGCAACCGGGATCTGGATGAAAGACGGCCATTCCCACACGCCATGCAATATATTGCACGCCCACTCCCATAGTGTAATGAGAGTGAGAGTTCTGCTCTTGTCTGCAGCTCACACCCATGTCCATGTCCCCAAGCCCACTCTCCAAGCCCGAACCCAAGCTCAAGTGTTGAATCCACTTGAATAATCACCGTCCCTTTTTACCTAGACATCGTCTCCCCGAATCCCTTCCAACCTCTCTCCCGATCCCCCGGTTCCGTCTACCATCGATCGCTTCAACAAAAAGCAAAAAAGCGAAAAAGGAGAATAGCCCGGGCGTTTGGAGGCTTCACGGCAGTTGTTCAAGCTTTGAAAATCGCTGACTAGCCCCAACTTCCCACTTGGCCATTACGAGATGGCGCGCCTGTGAACCGCTAGTTGCAGGGCAGAGAGACGGAAGACGAAGCGACCTTTTGCAACATCTAATACCACCGCCGATGAAGATACAGTAACCGAAAGATATCGACATCGCCAACCCACGACACTCGTTACCCGACACACCTGATCGCGAGCGACAAAAGTGGCTTCTGCTAGCATCATTTCTCTTACAAAGAAGAAAGCCACACCAGTAGCTCAACATCGTCACCGCTATTCGCACATGTGCCCTCCGCGTCGACGACCTTGCGCTGACAACAGAATCCCCAGGGGGAACCTGACGCTCCCAACCTGGGGACGCAAGAAGCAAGGCCAAGTAACCGAGACGTAGACGGCCTCTTATCGAAACCATGGGCAAATTCTCATTCACCGGGCGCAAGAAGCAGCCTCCCAAGGTGACCGTCACTGCCCCGCCCATGAGCAAGGCACAGAAGATTCTCGGATCGACTGCCCTCAATATCGATGCTCCTCACCAATGGGAAGACTTTTCCGGCTCAAAGGTCAGCGTCGCTGCCACCGAGACGTCAAACGCCCCGAGCTACGCATCGTCAGCGCAGAGCAACTCCAAGTATGAGCGTGGAGTGCGCGAGTGGGGAGATGAGTCGGAAATCGTGCCGCGGCAGTTCAGAAACAATGGAGCGCCGACCGATCAGTTTGACCATGACTTGGTGTCGGAAATGACGAGTGTTGTCAGGAAGAGACAGTCGTCGTCGACGCTTCAGTCGTGGTACGACAAGTCTAAGCAGCCTCTCTCGATATCCCAGCAGACGTCGAATTCAGCAATGGCCAAGGGTCTACCGTCAAAGGCACAAAGGATGCTTGATATGGATCACGCAATGGGGAATCAGAAGCTAAAGAAGAAGAAACCCGCCAAGCTGGATCTGTCTCACCTGATGGGGCGGGCTCGGAGCAAGAAGAACGACAAGCAGCAGTGGGAGGGGCCTATTCTGGGGCCTGACCAGGTCGTCCGATCACCTTCAGTCTTGTCACCGACCAGCACGCCATCATTACGAGGAAAGCTGTCGAAAAGGCCTACCAAGGAGAGTCTGAGGTCCATGCACTCGGAGTCAAACCGACCAGTGACCGGCGATAGCGCCCGCCGGGGGCCTAACCACCTCAACGGCCTACCTAATCTTTACGAGCACTACGAGCAAATGTCATTCCGCCAGGTTCTGGATGACGAGCTGGACGAACCGGAATATGAGGAACGAGAGCCGGACAAGAAGAAGCACACGGAACCCCATCAACCCAAAGCACCCACTGCTCACGCTACGAAGCATGACCATCGCCCACTACCACAAGGATATCATGATGAGCAGACCATTTCCCAATACGCCGAGCGCCATTTGCCTCAAACACCCCAAGCTATCCTGGCGAGCAAAGGCAGCCAGTCTTCACCCACAAATTGCGCTGCCAGTGTGTCTAGTAGACATACACGCACATCCAAGGCATCGAAACGCACCGACAGGAGTTTTCAAGAGTCGGATCTTCAAGAGAAGAGTGTGCTCTCACTCTCCTCAGACTCCGAGGAAGATGATGTGTATATCGAATCAGCCATCAAGGGCTCTGCTTCTGTGCCCGAGTACGCAGCGTCGGATGTGTCCTCCATCGACTACCGACCAGCTACATCACGGACATGTGAGAGTGCGGACAACAGCTCCAGGCGTCTGAGCAAGTCGAGCAAGTCGAGCAAGCGGACAAGCTGCGCCACCACTACCAGCCACTTCTTAACTATCCCCAACGGACACCACAAGCTTCCCACTGTCAACGCTCGATCGAGCTCGCTGTCTGGAAGCTCCACCAACACGATCCAGGAGGGCAGCGCCGACCCCTCGCGTGCGTCGTGCGCGTCCAACTCGTCGGCAAACACCACCATGACCTGGCAGAGCAAGCCCGGCTTGGGCTTGCAGCAGGCCAAAGCCGTCACGATGCGGTCTGCACATCTTCCTTCTGACTCTCCAGCCGAGTCTGAGCAGGAGAAGGAGGCGGATTCTGAAAACGATCCCGAGCCTGAAGGCGGCATTCTTCTCTCCTCGAGGAAATACGTTCCTCGCGACTCTGTAACAACCAACGCTGATCAGCCGACACCCCCACTGAGTCCCAGCTCAGTCGATTTTTACATCCGATCCGCCCATTCTTCTATTGATGGCAAGGGAAGCCATAACCGTTTCATGGCCGTCACCCGCCAGGAGGAGATGCTGCTGGCTGCCCTCCGCCACAAGCGTCAAATCATGCGAGAGAGCATCCTCTCTGAGATGGACGGCAACGCTCGAAACGAGAAGCTATCACCAAAGGGCCACCAGTCAAAGCCCTCCGAGGCAACCATCACAGAGTCGATGTTGGAGTTTGACTTCCCCGCTCCACCAACATGTAAGGACAAGACAACCGTCGCCGCGGATGGCACTACGGTCCTTGACCTCCGTCACGGCGAGAACCAGAAGCAGTCAGCGAGCGACCCGAGTGACGCACGAGTCACATCTTCTGCCCCCGTGCAACTGTCCATGAAGAAGGCTCCCGCCGAGCCTCACGGCGACCACCAGCACGAGCGCATCCTCCTGTACCTTGACCACCCCCTTGCCGCGGAGCACTCGATCGAAGAGGCCGAGCCGAGCCCCGACCTGAGCGACTTTTACGAGTTCGAGGGCGAGTCCGAGGGCGAGTCCGAGATCGCCTCCGAGGTCATCTTCTACGCCCAGCAGCGCCGCCACGACAACAACCACCAGGGCAACAGCAAGCGCCGCTCGAGTCGGCCGCATCAAGTGCACGTGGAGGACGACCTTGCCGAGGCTGGCGTGCCTCGGCCCGACAGTCCCATCTCGCCCGATGCTCTCTCAGCTGGTCCTCGTCGGCCGACGGTGAACAAGAAGACGGCGCGGTTGAGTGCCGTCGGACCCGCGAAATGGGGCTACGAGGACTAAACGTCTTCTTTGCTTGCACGATCTCCCCGTGGATTCACAATACGTTATCACCTTTTCTTTTTTCAAGCCTGGCATTTCCAAGGGCATTCTGGATACCGGAGCATTCCTAGATACCTCGATCACAGCGATGATCACACGCACATACAGCACTTTCCTTTGTCAGCGATGATTTTCTTTCAAGTCCCTTTACTTCTTTTCCGGGGACACCTCGATTGGATTTGTTCTGGGATACAGATTCTGGCTCAAAACGTCGGGGAGTCTGTCCCCTTCTGCCACGGGAGCATTCTGGCGGTGGATGGGGGGCGTTTCTCTTCTTGACGACTATGCCCGACTGCGACGAACGATCCTATAAGATACCGATTTTGTCCCATTTCTAACCATCTACAACATTTGACTGCTTCGAGTCGTTCATGCATTGGTTGGCACTGGTTCCACAAAGAAAGACGCAGGCGCGGGAGCGGTAGCATTTTCTTTTCTCTTTTCTTGACGAACGTGACGAAGAGCGAAACAAGAACGGATAGGGCACGGGAACTGTAATATGACTGGAGGGCCATGTGTGTGGAAGTTTTTGTATCATATTGTAATTCGCGATAGTCGCATATGTTCTCCAAATACCGCAGGAGTAGGGGGAGCAGTTGGCTTCTTGCTCTCCTCAAGGATAAATATTTCTTCAATGGTTCTCTTGATTTGTTGACTCTCTGGTTACTGTGCGCCTGTTCCGTTTATCTCGCGCCGCAAGGGCTTGTCTCGGGCTTTATGAGTAGGTAGAGCCCTCCGGGGGCTGGGGGATCTTCTTGTTGTGGGAAGAGGCCATGTATCTGCTGCAACGTTAGTTTCCATGCCAGAGGCTCCTGTCCAGCGGTGAGGCCTACCTTCGCAGCTCGATGAGGATCGTCTCCATGGTGTTCTCGCGCTTCCACTGGGCGAGGCAGGGCAGCTGGTTGGGGTCGACGACGCCGTTGCTGGGGTTGACACAGGGCAGGTTGACCTGGCTGACAAACTGGATCGTGGGAGGGATGTCGGGGTAGTTAGGGCCGCAGTGCATCTGGACGCTGTAGATGCGGTTCTCGTGGACGGACTGGCGAGCATGAAATGTTAGCGCATGGATCTCAAGGTTCAAGTTCTGGTGAAGAGCTGGTTCGCAGCTCCATTCCTTTTTCACCATTCTCCTGCGGTCTGTCTAACAAGGTACTCATGTCGAGATGGATGTTTCCGGAACAACAAGCAGGACAGGTCGAGAGACTTACATGGGGAGGGCCAAGAATCGTGCCGTTCCAGTTGCTCATGAGAAGATCCTCGGGATCCTCAAGACCATAACTGCATGCCTCGGCGCCGAGACCCTTCTCGCCCTTCTCAAGCTCCTCGAGCAGGCGAAAGTTGCGAGGAACCTTGGCCGACATTGTGATTGTGACTCTTGAATCGTCTCTCGGCCTTTGTCTATATTTTTTTCGGAGTTTCCCAAGCCCTCTGTCTTGTATGTCCCTTTAACCAGTAATACCAAGGTTAACAAAAACGAGAATGCTGGCGGATGACGTTTATGTAGTGGCGGTTGATGTTGGGCTCTGAATGTTCGGTCCAAGTCAACGCGGGGCTCAGTCGGTGGGAAGGGAGACAAATCTCCCGATAAGAGCAAACAGAGCCCCGCCATTTCGCACAGCCACATCGGCCTATCCGGATGCGCCACGAGGAGCTGCCACACCAGCCACACGCGTCAAGTCGAGCTTGCCTGTCGGATAAACATCGGAACCCCGGAGCTGAAGCTGTCAATGCAGGCTCATCAGTTTTTCCACTGACCCGGAGGACGTCATCCTGGCATCGTGACATTTCGTTGCGATCCCTCCTCCGTCGAGCCATCTCCTCCCAACGTCGCAATCATGGCCATGCCCTTAACGCGGGCGGTCCTCCGGGCGCCGCAGCCGCGCCTCCTTACCGCAGCCGCCGCCATCACCGCCCGATCCCTCGCCGCGAGCCGGCCCCTTACCACCTCGAGCCGAGCCCTTCTCCCCGCCGGCTTCGGATCTCCCACCGTGCCATCATACTTTTCCAAGCCCCGGCTGCCGGCTAACACGGTCGTGCGGTTCGTGCCTCAGCAGACTGCGTGGATTGTTGAGCGCATGGGAAAGTTCAACCGCATTCTCGAGCCTGGTCTGGCGGTCCTCATGCCTTTCATCGATCGAATCGCCTACGTCAAGAGTCTCAAGGAATCCGCTATTGAGATCCCTAGCCAGAGTGCCATTACCGCAGACAACGTGACTTTGGAGCTTGACGGTGTTCTGTTTACACGTGTCTTTGATGCGTACAAGGCAAGGTGAGTCAGATCGCTCTTAGGTGATCTGCACCAATGCTGTGAAGCGAGCCAGAATGGGGCCATTGAGCCAGAATGGCTGTGTGAGCAAGTCGCTGACGTTTGATGTGCACTTTCATAGCTACGGTGTTGAGGATGCCGAATATGCCATCTCTCAGCTCGCCCAGACAACCATGCGATCCGAAATCGGTCAACTGACCCTCGATCACGTCCTCAAGGAGCGCGCTGCCCTAAACACAAACATCACTGCCGCCATCAACGACGCCGCCGAAGCTTGGGGCGTGACCTGCCTCCGTTACGAGATCCGTGACATTCACGCCCCCGCCGCTGTCGTCGAAGCCATGCACCGTCAAGTCACCGCCGAGCGTTCCAAGCGTGCTGAAATCCTCGAGTCCGAGGGTCAGCGCCAGAGTGCCATCAACATCGCCGAGGGTAAGAAGCAGAGTGTCATTCTGGCTTCCGAGGCTTTGCGCGCCGAGCGCATCAACGAGGCCGATGGTGAGGCCGAGGCTATTCGTCTCAAGGCGAGCGCCACCGCCCAGGGTATCGATTCGGTCTCGGAGAGCATCCTCAGGGGCGACACTGGCGCCCAGGCTGCTGTCAGCCTGAGGATTGCCGAGAAATACGTCGATGCCTTTGGCAAGCTTGCCAAGGAGAGCACCGCTGTCGTTGTGCCCGGCAACGTTGGCGATATCAGCGGTATGATCGCCACTGGCCTCAGCGTCTACGGGAAGGTCGGCCAGGCTCAAGCGCGCTCCATGGCCCAGGGTATCGTTGGGCCTTCCCAGCACCAGTCTTCCGAGGAGATACAAGCCGAGGCTAGTCATGACAAGAAGCTCGACATCAAGGAGACGGTTCTCCAGGGCTTCAACCAGACAGCCAACAAGAACTAAGGAATAACAAGGAGCTATTTTCCAACCTCCAGCAGAGTTCTTGCGCACGGAAAATGTCTCGAACTCACCTATTCAACCACTCAACCACAACCAACCACCCACTCATAACTAAAACCACACAATCATCACTATCGGCGTTTAGCGGATGTACTTATAGGGATCTCTTGGGATCTGTCACACTCTAGAGTCTGGGGGAGTAGGGAGAGGACCTCAAGAGCGCCAACATGTATTATATGGTTTTCTTTCAAACTAAGCGCATAGCAAAAGAAGGGAACGTCGGCTCATCACCAGTCCGCCTAATTCTGTCGGGATCTGCTCTGCTGCTCAAGCAAGGGGTCAACAAGAATTGACTTAGTCAATGTCGTCGTGCAGGAATCCATACAGTTTGATGTTGTATTAGGTGAAGGTAATTATTAGCAAGACCGTTTTATTCGGCTCTGCGTTGTATATCACCCTTGCCTCCCTTCATCTAGGTAGGGACAAGCAGAAAGCTCCCCAAGTCAGAGCCAAGGCCAGACAACCAGGATTCACTCTACGGGATTCAGGCTTCTTTTGCTGAATTCTGGCCGGATACATTGGAGAGATCTGGCACCTTACCGCTGATATCTTGTCCTTCTCAGTATGTGGACTCCCAGTCTCATGGTATCGCCAAATTGAGAGTGTACTCTCTGGTCACGGAAGCTGCAAGTCAAGTATCTGTAACCCACAACACATGGCTTGATGTTAAGATAGGAGCTAAAAACTGACACGGCCTTGTTTAGCAAATGAACATCCACAGTGGCCGAGATACGATAATGGCTCACAACGCAAGTCACCATGGACTGCATCTTGCACTTTGACGCAGGTACTTGACGCTGCTGCTGCTGCACTATGAACTTTTACAGGCCTTGATATGACAAAGAATACATGGGCTAGTGACTGTTGACTTTACACGAATAGCTGCGTTCAACTGTTGATATAGGGGTATTTGTGTTTCAAATGATTTGGTGGTATTTAAATAAATTCAACTTGCTCCTTGCTCGGGTAGTACCAACGACTCTAGCCATACATTCATTATATCCGTCCATCATCTTGACCAAACCGGCTTTCCATCACAGCCGTGATCTAACTCTGACACAACAGTGGTATATGAAAGAAAAGTGCAGAAACCTCCCCCTTCAACGCGCCAAATCCGTAGTCTGTATCTGTGTATCGCAGCTTACAGCAAAAGGGGCACGAAAGCCACGAGACCAACAAGCAGGATGGGCACGTCGATAACTCCGGCGTCATTGCCGCTGTCGCTGCTACTGCTGCTGCTGTCGCTGTCGCTTTCGTCGTCGCCGCCAGACATGGGCCCGGTGGGAAGGGGACGGGAAGACAATGTGGGATAGTCGCCACCAAGGGTGGGCGCAGGCTCGATCGAGGGTTCTGGGAAATCGGAGTCACTGAACGTGGGTTCGTCCAAGGCGGGCTTGGTGAAGGTACGCTGGGTGAATGAAGGTTTGGTAAAGGAGGGAGCGGTGAAGGATGGGATATCGTCGTTGTCGTCGGAGCCAGAGCCACCGCTGCCGCCGCCGCCGCCAGACCTGGTGCCGAACTTGCAAGTGCCATCGCTCAAACAGGCCTCACCAGAGTAGCAGTATTTTCCACCGCCGCAGCAGACGCTTCCCTTGGGCATGCAGCCATCATCACACGCCTCCTGAAAGCTATAGCAGTTGCCGCCACCGGAACCACCAGAGCCGCCAGAACCACCAGAGCCACCAGAGCTTCCAGAACCCCCAGTCGAGCATTGTCCGCTCAACGTGCATTTCTCTCCCTCGTCACAGTAGCCAGTGCTGCAGCAGACCTTGCCCTCGGGGATACAGTACTGCCCACAGAGCTCCTTACCCCCAGTGCAACCAGTGGGAGCCCCCGAGCAGACCTCTCCATCAGGGCAGCAACCGTTGGAGACACAGTAGTATCCGTCCTCGCAAAAGGCACCGGTGCCCCTGTTACAACACTGACCGCTCGAGGTGATACAGCCATCATCACACGATTTCTCACTGGATGAGCAGGTTCCGGTAAGACTGAAGGTGATGGCTTGGGAGCCGGTGCCAGGAAGCAGGAGGCCCTCTTGATGGCCCCTGTGGGTGTTGAAGTGGTGGCTCTTGGCCGCCGCAGCGAGGCCAGCAAGAGCAAGGACGAGAGTTGATCGCAACATTGTAGGATCTGAGGATAAGGACGAGATCGAGTGGCGCACAATCGGAGAGGAGAATCTGTGAGGTTCCTGGGGCGTCAAGAGCAACTGGCAGGGCGCCCGGGACCAGTTCTCCTCTTATAACACCGCCAAAGACAATAAACCCAAACCAAACTAAGCAACTGGGCTACTGCATCCTCTTCTGTCGCGGGCAACGGCAAGAAGCCTCCCGTCGAGTCAGAGGCCGGCTGGCTTAGCCTGGTCCTGCATCACATAACGCCACCAATTATTTCAAGGGTCAAAGGTGGGAGGGAGCTGTTTCGCACTCGCGATAGCTTCGTGCGGGTATGGCATCCGCGCTAGAGCAGTCGATCGTCCACCAGTTAAGACCGCGTTTGCTTGAGCACGGCCTGATGCCTAATAGGCTGCTCTGCAGCAACTCCAGCACATCTTTCTTTAGACACATCGTATCTGTCAGTGAGCTAGCCCTATACATGGAAGCAATTGCTTAGCTAAAAGTCACCCACCCTGAGCCGTACTTTTGTGACAAAATTGGGCATGAGTGCGAGTGTCAGACGGCGCAATCTCACTCCGGGGTAAGGAAGCAAGCACACAGACTGTTGAGCCCGTCGACCAGCGAGCACGTCGTTTTGTCTGGGTGGTGGAGACTAGTATTCAGCTGCGGGAATCCCTGCATCGATCCCCCGATATCTTTGGTTTAGTTTGCAGACCAGATAGGAAGGGCGATGATGATCCGCGCCGGACGACCCTAATAATGGCGGACACACGGTCCAAGACCCAGGTCTAGTCCATCAAGCCGTCCATGGACTATCCTGTACCTCGCAGCTGCTGTCTGTGTCCTTGAGCATTTCGCCACGCCATAATCGGATTACGATGCAGCCAAGATGCTGCAAGGCTGGCCACATGGAGGGCTTGCCAGAGAGGCATTTCTGAGTCGTTGAAGCAGGTCGGGTAGCTGGGGCATCATCGGAGTGCATAAAAAGGGCTGAAAATGAAACGGCGGCCGAGCAAGGTTAAGATTAACCTTCTTGGCCGCAAGGTCTGGGGTTCCAAATTTGGAGTCCACCACCCAACGACAACGAGAACTCAGGTGCACGTCTCCGCTCAGCCACCCCTTGTCTCTTGTCTTCTGCCCTATGGCAGCTGGGCCAAGCAGCTTGACCACATTTCGGTTTTGGCCTCCTCTTAGTTCGAAGCCGAGCGACGCAACAGGTTCGGATAGGGCAGAACAAGCTGCCTAATCCCGAGTTTCACACTGTTGCCCTGCTCGGCGACGGGCCGACGGCTTGGCTGGCCATGCCACATGCCACCTGCCAGCGAGCATGCGCGTGAATATCGCTGGCAGCCAATGATCTAGCCAGGCTTCAGGGCCTTTCATGCTGCAGCTAACCTGACCTGCAGAGGTCCAGATGCCTCAAGAGCATCCCAGCACCGAAGAGATGTGCCACCTCTTCCCAGGGGACAGGGCACGCTGTCGAATAAGCTCTCAGTATGTATACCGTCCGAGACAAGCTGTGCGGCCGATCGTTGCCATGAACCGACAGTCTGAACTTGCCCCGCCAACCTTGCCAAGTCAAGAGAGGATTGGGACTGGACGGATATTGTTACCTTCACAGGGACTAATGATTTCCGGGACGGATTTCAGGTGATTCTCTACAGATTATGTGTTTAGCAAGAAGATCTTCGGACTGAACAGAGTCAACAACAGAGCCCAGATTCTCTCCACCTATCCACTCACACTTGGACGTTCTTCTGCACCATTGTCCCGACGATCTCCTCGCATGCGAATGTGACCTTGAGTTCCTCGCCTTTTTTTGTGCTCAACCCGATCATCATTTCTTTGCCACCCACTAGTCTCTTCACACTACCTCGCCAAAACCAGACAAGTCTTCCCTCTGCTCCCTCAACGATCAGCGTCGTCCATGGGGAGCGGCTATTCCAGCTTGGCATCTCCTCGTTTGTGAAGCCGAGGACAACTCGAGCGATCCAAGGCGGCCCACCAACTAATTGACCGACGGTGGTTTGAACAGGGGCAGCTGCTTGACTAGGTAGTGTTGGGGATACTGATATGACCGTAGCGTCCGGGGTGTATTGACTCATGATGTCAAAGTCGAGCGTGAGGATAGGAAACCCGGCCAACTTATGCAGCATCGTCTGTCCAAAGGGTGGGTTTCGACTGAGAAGGCGTTCGATGTGGTAAAACTCGAGCGTGGAGAGTTTCTTGATGTTTTTGATACCGGCTCGAATAAGGCGGTCCTTTTTTGCAGGACCAATACCGTCTACTTGCAACAGCTGGTTCTCACTTCCTTCCCAGACACCTGCCTTGACGCTCCTCAGCACATCCAGAGCCGTTCGTACTCCTTTTCCATCGCCCCGTTCTCCTAGAATGTCCACGAGACACCTCAGCACGTGGTCGAGGAGTTTGTTGATACGAGCAAGTTCCTGGTGAAGGTCTTTTCGGGCAGCACCGGAGAGCCTGTTCGGCCAAGCAGCCCGCAAGAGCTGAATCTGGATGAGGAGAAAGACTTTGTGCCATGGTTGCAAAATATTCTCGGAGACTGGATAAGGAATACCTGTTTGCTCGTTGATGGCTCGAAAGAAAGCTGTCTCGGTTTTTCTGATGGGGAACGAACGAAACTCAATCGCGAAACATGCTTTCTTGAGGATGTCGGGGCGAGCTGGGGCGGTTTGGATGGTACACAACGTCTTGAAAGTCGAGGGAGCCAACTTGTAGCGCAACTGGATCTCGTGCAACGCCTGTGGTGCTGCAGACTGAGGAGACTCGGCTCCCTTCTGAGCCGCGGCCGAGGATGGCGGCGTTGATTGGGGCTGGGCCTGGCTCGCCATGCTTGGTTGTATGGGACACAAGTGTTGATGAAGAGAAGAGCCGAGGACCCTCTGAATAGTTAAGGTAAGGTAGAAGGTATTGCTGCCCAAGTCATTCTACTGGCATGGGACTCGCACCTTCCTTTTGACGCATTAGCAAAAGCCTCTAGCGGAGCAGCGGTAGATTCGAGGCAGGTGCTGCTGGGCCAAGACACTGCCTGCCATCTGCTGATCATGGCCATGACGCGGCATCAAGCCAAGCTTTTTAAAGTCGTAGTTGGTTAAAGTAGGTACTAGGTATGGAAGTTTGCTTGAGTCAAGCTTGGTGCTACTGTTACCGCATTGGCTGTTCGGCTTCCATTTTATCTCAAGAATGATCGAGACGAATGCGAAGCGAGGAGAACAACTCGGGCCAAGATAGTGATGGAACCCGCAGCCCTCAGGGAAGTAACGGGGGCAGACGACCGGCTCTCGATAGCGCTTTCTGTATTGCTCGCCATCATTGCCTCATGTAGATACTCATTGTGCAAGATCCAGAGCAACGTGGTATGGAAGCATTGGTACAGGGTTCGGCAGTGAGTGGTTCAACCAAGTCTATGGCTCGATGCAGTATAGAATCGCTCAGCATTTACTTCAAAACTACTAAGCAGTTTCAAAAGCCAGTATAGGTTGGTCACGAAGACAAACAATGGCACCGCGGTGCTATACGCTAGGTTACCTAGATACTTTATAGCACATCCCGCAACATTGAGCGAGTCTCTTCATCCAAGTTGAGAGTTCAAGCCCTCGGGTGCTTCGTGATCGGCTACTTGTACGCCAAGTTCTTAAGTATAGTATTCGCAAGCTTAACCCCTTCCGCGTGACGCATTCAACCGCACACCAGCGTTACCTCTTGGTTGCCGCTATCTTTGGCTCTTGGGTACCGGACTGTCTCTGTGTCTTGCCCAAGTCCGGCCTCTATTTGAGAGTTGTCAAGACCCATGGGCTCCTCGCTCTGCTCACCTTCCTACCTTGATCCTCCGTGTTGCCTGACCAAACAAGACTTGCCTAAATACAAGAGCCAGAGTCTCTCGACTGAGTCTTGCATTCTCTGCCGCTCTCTTCGACCATTTCCCCCTCTCTTTTCATCATCAAGTAATCGCTAAACCTTCATCGAAGTTCCTAATCGTCTACAACAGAGCATCAATTCTCCTCAGCATTCTTTCACATCAACCATCCATCTCCAGTGAACTCCCAAACACTCAACCATGCCTTGCCGTTGCTATATTGTCCCTCCCCATCTTCTCCGTGGTATCGCCGAGAGCAGCCATAACCCCGAACACGTTCGAAAGGCAGCTCATGCTTCGCTTGCGGCTCATGAAAGAATCATTGGGTTGCGAAAGGAGCGTCTCGCTTCTTTGACGACTCCTCGTGGTTATCGCGGCGGCCAATCAGTCAACTGTCGGCCCCAGCAAATCATCCCTGATACCTTGCTCCGCCATGTTGCCGAGTCAGATCTCGTTGATGAGGCCACCCGTACCCGGGCCAAACGGGATCTCGAACATCTTCAGCAAATTCTCGGAAAGGTCAGAGATTCACAACAAGGTAAGTCTATCTGCCCCATCATCTTCTTCTCTTGACCTAAGTTCCTTGTCAGGCCAGGAGTCGCACCAGCAAGTGCTCAACGCTGGTGCAGATGATGCCAAAGACTCTCCAAAGGATTCCCCTTACCGTGGTGTCTACGATGCAAAGAATAGCGCAAATGAAGACGACGTTCGAAAGAATCTCGTTCGCGCTGAAGGTGAGGGTAAGGTCAAGGACAAGGCTGTCAACGAGGCCTACGACAATGTTGGCATCGTTTTAGGGTTCTACAAGAAGTACTTCAAGTGGAACTCGATTGACAACAAGAACATGGATGTCATCAGCACTGTTCACTTTGGCAAACGCTATGAGAACGCCTGTAAGATCAATGCTGTGTCACCGCCACTTTTTCACTAACAGTTCCTAGTCTGGGATCCCGAGCAGCTTCAAATGGTGTTTGGGGATGGCGGCGAGTTTCTCAACAATTTCACCGGCTGCATTGATGTCATTGGACACGAGCTAACCCATGCTGTCACCGAGCACACAAGCCCTCTTGACTACTACGGTCAGTCGGGCGCTCTGAACGAACATATTTCGGATGTGTTTGGCATCATGATCAAGCAAAAGGTGCAAGACGAAAAGTCCGCTGTGGCAGACTGGCTCATCGGCGAAGACTGTATTCTTCCTGGAGTGAAAGGTACTGCGCTGAGAAGCATGAAGCAGCCTGGCACGGCCTACGATGATCCGCGATTTGTAAGTCAACTGATGACAATCTTGACCAAGTGCTGACTTTACATAGGGCAAAGATCCACAGGCTGCCCACATGAAGCAATTCAGGACCATGTACGAGGACAACGGTGGAGTTCACATATACTCTGGAATCCCCAACCGAGCCTTCTACCTTGCTTCCGTCGCATTTGGCGGCTACTCGTGGGAAAAGGCAGGCAAGATTTGGTGGGACGCGATAAGGTCGGGCAAAGTCGCGCCAAAGTGCACGTTCAAGCAGTTCGCCGACGTGACGATCGATTCGGCCAAAGAACTCTTTGGCGATGCTGCTGCAAAGAAGGTAAAGAAGGCATGGAGTGATGTTGGTGTTACTCGGCAGGTCACAGATTCGAGCTCGAGCTCGAGCACATGGTGCAATTTTGCTTGAAGTGCAAGCGAGTTACTCTTGGGTGTGTAAGTTAGACTGGAAGTTGGACACTTGTAAGAATGGACCTAGATAGCATTCCTATGCCGTATGCATCACAATACAGAACGATAATGAACACAAAGATTTGGTCAACCTTTTATATTGTGACAGCTTCGACGTCTCGAGGGCTACTTAAATATGTACACCGCAAAGAATTTGAAGTAAAAGCCAATTCCCTCAGCAATGCCGTTTCGTCGGCATCCCTTCCACTACATTCACCCACAGTAATGATAAATCACTTGCTCCCTTACAGCTTAAGGGTGTTACCGGCAATGCCGTAGACGGCGCTCTTAGCCTTGCCGCTGCCGACAAGAGTGTACTTGTAGGGAATATCCTTGCTGGACATGGACCCGGCGGGAGCGTTGCTGGCAGCGCCACCCAGAGAGACATCCTTGGCGGTGATCTTGCCAGTGATCTTGGAGTCAACAGAGGTAAGAGCGGTATTGGCACCCTCGAAGGTGGAGGACTCAACAAGGACGTTGGCACCCATGCGAGAGTTGACGCCAGTACCGCCGATGGTCAGGTAGTAGTTGTTGTAGATGTGGACAGTTCCGAAGCGGACAGAAGGGGCACGCGAGTTGACGTTGAACCAGTAGTTGTTGGCGTAGGTGACGTGGAGCTTGCCGGTGTCCTCCTTGGCGTTGTTGTCGGAGTGGCCAACAAGGGACGCCTTGTAGTGGTCGTGGATGAAGCTGTTGGAAACGGTCACGAAGTCGGAGCCGTGGGTAACGTCGAGAAGACCATCGTAGTAGTCCTTTCCGTTGGCCTTGTTGGAGGAGAGATCGACGTGGTCGATCCAGACGTTCTTGGACGCCTGGATACCAATGGCGTCGCCCTCAGAAGCCTTGACCTCCTTGATGGCCAGGTTACGGACGATGACGTTGGACTGCTTGCTGATGAAGAGACCAATACCATTGAGGCCGGCGCCAGTGGCTCCGACGATGGTCTTGTCGGACTTGACGCGGATCTTGGCGGCACCGGAGATGGTGCCCTTGACGACGATGACCTTCTTGCCGACGGACTCAGCGGCAGCGCTGAACTGAGGGAGGGTGGAGACGGTGGTCACGGAGCCGCCGTTTCCACCGGTGGTGCCGCCGTTGAGAGAGGCATAACCGATGCTGCAGCCCTCGGTGATGGCGGCACGCTTGGCGAGGGGGTTGCTGGCCTCGTCCTTGATGGTGGGCGTGGGAGCGGCGCTGGCGAGCGCGACGAGGTTGAGGAGGCTGAAGAACTTCATTTTGAAAGATTAATGCTTGACAGTGATGTTGTTTTCTATGTATTGGTGTTTAAAAAAGAGTGGATGTCGGAACCAGTCCAGACGATAACAAATGAATAGTTTAAAAAAGAGAGAAACTGTGAATGACGAAGGACAAGGAGCAAAGAAAGGTTCAACTACAGGACCGCGATGCTCTCCTTTATATACGAAGCCATCGTTAGCTTCCCTAAGTCTTGGATGTCGTGCTCCAGTGCCGTCCTTGCCGAAAACTCCACCCGTATATGAAGCAGGACTTACACGAGTGCTCGAATCGCATAGTTTCCAAGGGTAAACAGATCTCTGGGAAACTTGCACGAATAGGAGAATTCTCCGATGACGTTCTAGGCCGTGAGGAACTGTGCGGAAGGGGATTGAGACATGAAACAGACGTGGCGCCGAGTAAGAGTGGAGACACGGCCGGTCGTGTTCGGGGGCTCACATCCTGATTTGGACGCAAGGGCGGAGATTGGAGCGTAGGCATTGGCTGACGCAGAGCTTGGGTTCGGGTTGCTTTGGCAGGCAGCGTTTCGAATCACGGCCACGAGGAGGGTTTGGATGCCAAGAGGGAGACTCGGCAGTGGAAACGATCTTGATGGCATTTGGATGCTACATATGATCGGATCAGCACAGGAGTCATATAGAGTCAACTGAGCTTCACCTTTTACTTTGACCCGGAATTCGAAAGATGGGACGTTTAACGCATGTTAGAGTTACTCTTAGATTGATACGACCAGTGCCATGTCCTGATCGGAGAGTGTTGACGTTCGCCCCGGACGTTGTACTTGCCCTTTGATCTGCCCATTGTGGTCGAGACGGCTCCATCCGGCTTGGCAGACAAGGATATCTGAGGGGCAACAGTTTGATATCAAAGTGCGTGTGCTGGACTGTGACCGCGAATGAATACCCTATTGCGGTTGGAACAATCCCAATCCCAACTCTTACTAGCCCCCTAAAGGCGTGATGATTCCAAGTATGTACTTGTTCCAAACCTCGGAGGAGTCTACAGTGACCCCCTTTTTTGATAAACTATGAGCGACCTGATCGATAAGACTCGGTCGGGCTTCTCTAGTGATGAGAGTGTGTAAAAGATAGCCTGTGTTACTTAACTCTCAACACGGTTCGGAGAGCGAAATAGAAATGCTTCAACCCTCATTGGACCACCAGACTCACACAGATCATCAAGTCTACTACCAAGCATCTACTCTGCTTACCTCGAACGCCGCCGCGTCTTAGTTGTAAGTGGATTTCCCCGGTATGTCCCTGTTGCAGGGATATCTACCATGACATCGGTACTCTTCAAAGGTATCCTTTTCGCTAATAATCCCTGTCATTTGGCGACGCGCAATTTACCTACGTTTCACGATGGCTAATCCGGACGCGAGACTATAGAAGCCAAGTTATAATGTATTGTCGCCTTGGTAGGGAGGCACAGCTTTGCCATCTTACAAATACGGATGCAGGATCATACCTCTCGGCGTGTGGTAACTAATTCATCCGGAGATCTGAGCAATTGCTATCAATGTGACTGTCACGATTACACTTCCTCATTTTCTGGGTATTCGACTTGGTGGCCTGATTTCAACTCAACATGAGTCCAATCACATCATCTTCAATATTGCAGATGCTGTGAACCAGAAGAATCCACAGACTCTGGTACCAGATTTGAGCTGTTCTTTCAGCAGAATCGACCAGCATGACGAGTACTTAATGCGTGCCCGGCGTAGGGAGAGCACTTCACACCAGACTAATCACAGGGTGTGCTTCTAGCAGTAGGTTTCTATATTGATCTGCCCTCAGATGCGTCGAATTGGGGCGATAGCGTACAAGAACTGTTTGCTTCTTATATATTCTGGTTTCCACCAATGAATTGATAAAGTCAATGAACGCGTTATTGATCATCTTTGCGTAAGGGTCCAGATCATATTACCTGGGTTCACCTTGTAACTACTTTGGGCCTTCGTCTACAATCCAAGTCTTCGGCAGCATGTTACTGTAAGCGCTGCAAGCCTCGTATCAGATTCGGGACTCTATATATTGACCCTTGGGATGACGAGCGGTGATGTTTAATTGATACCTTCGAGGCCGAGTGTCAAATGGGCGCTGAGGGCAAGCTTACGTGGTGCATGAGTCTAAGCATTAGGGTAACGCGCAAATTCACTATTGCCGAGACTTGCCAAGGGTTGAAAAGACTGGAAAAGGCCTAGAATTAAATGCTCGAAGCGTCATTATTGACCCCCTAACGTCTTTGCCTCAATCCACTCGAGAACATCTTCCCGCCGTAAGTTCCCAGGAACTTTCATCAACAGCCCTCGCACTTCGCTGGCGGACAAATTATCGCAGGCTCCCATCAGCTTCTCGAGTGCCTTTCCAAGCTCGTGTTCCCCTGGCCCAAGTACTAAATGCAGTCCAACTCCGGCTGCCGTCGATGCGAGCCACATCACCACCAGCTTGACGCCTGGATCACCACCAAAGGCACCGCAGCCCCAGAGCCCGGTAAACACAGCATCCCCTCCATAAGACGAGAAACCGGTCACTGCTTTGCGAATCTCGCGGTCGACGTTGTCTGGGAGCAGGTCGGGCAGAGACTCTTCGGAAGCTCCCTCGAGCATATCCATCTCCAGCGCATCCATAAAGACAAGGCGTCCGCCTTTCCACGACTTCTTCCAAGACTCAATACCTTCGGTAGGTGATGGGACATGGCGGAAATTCCATTCGATCTTCCTTCTTTGCCCCGAGACGTTCACCATTGCCCTCGCACCAGATACTGTAATGACTGTGTTGTCCTCAAGGTGCGGCGCGACTAGCACGACAGGATAAGCCTCTGGGGCAATGCCGGCGAATATCTCCTCCTGCGTAGCCGACTGGCCAAAGCCTGTGATCTTGTTGGCGGATACGACAACAGCACCCCCTGGCCCTTGGACTTCGGGATTATGTGTGTCGGTTGTGTGAGCGTCCAAATAGCTCACCTGTACTGGTACAAGTTTCATGTTGTCCAGAGATGGCAGCTTCTCTTGCTGATGCAACTCATACGTGACTTGGCTCCCAGTATCCTCCGGAAACATCTTGTGATCCTGCATCAGGGCTTCTGCTTCAGGTAGGCTCTCAAAGTAGGCAAACAACGCCGTGAGATACATGTCCACTGCCGCAGGGTGTCGCTGCTCGGAAGAGTACCAGAGACTTAGATCCTGGTAACCTTCATCGTCTCTCTGAGGAGTAATTGAGCA
This sequence comes from Fusarium cicatricum, assembly GCA_021730345.1. Classification (NCBI taxonomy): domain Eukaryota; kingdom Fungi; phylum Ascomycota; class Sordariomycetes; order Hypocreales; family Nectriaceae; genus Fusarium; species Fusarium cicatricum. The sequence goes on from JAJODA010000537.1 coordinate 29,141, forward strand.
GATGAACTGGTGCGCAACCAGGCAGGCGACCTGGCCACGACTAAGATAAAGCGGATTGCTTGGCCGCAGGAGCTCAAGCTGTCCGAGAGGAAAGTAGACTGGTAGATCGAGTGCAAGCTCGCGCAGTTTCGGCCATACCGCTTCAAAGAAGTTGTTTCTGGCTTCGCTATCCAGAATGCTCTCTAAGGAACCATAGTCGACATCTTGACAAGTGCCTGCGTTGGCCGCAATTGTCTGCAGCAGGTCGATGAGCTGCGCGGTTGTCGACACACGGGCACGAAGCAGATGTTGTAGCAGAGGCCAGAAGGGAACACATCCGTTTTCATCCTCATCTACTGCTATGTCGTCTGGAAGATCACTGAAGCGGTCGAGGACGCGACAGGATGGGGAGTTGGGTAGGAGGAGGAGAGGCGGCCGAGGCGACATTGTTTGCGAAACTTGGGACGAGTGATGAGGCAATACCGGTTCCTTAGGAGTTATGCCCACGGTTCTTGGTGTAGATTTTCTTGCAAAACTTGGTATCGTGTTCACGTAGAGGTGCTCTAGAGCTGGTGTTGGTGTTTTGATCAGATAAAATGCCCAACTCCATTCTAACTTTAGGGCCTCCAGCCGCAGCCGCGATTAGAGATCTATGAGTCTTCGCCGAAGCCAGCCCCCAAATTCCAACACGACAAGATTTTTATGCCTTCAACTTCATAGCGCATCGAGCGTCATAACAAGCGAGAGGTGCTCCATAACGTTTAATAGTATACGAATGGTACTACCAAATATTTAAGATGACCCTATTTCCCAGCATGCAAGTCACGGCATTAAGTGCTCCTACGCGGTATCCTCTGGCGACGGGCCGCCTTGCATGTTTAAACATGGAACCTTGCCGAAATCATTAGTACTTTATATGATTGCTCGTTCGCGACAAACATCGACTCCAGTCATGGCTAGTTAGTACGGTTCCTTATCGAAGAAGAAGTGTACCCGTGTAGGTCGCCCTCGAACTAGTAACCTCAAGTTATCTAACAGGCAACCTGCTATCTAATTACCAAGGGCAAAGATATCTCAGAACTTGGAGAAAAAACTCTCGATACCTTGATTAGAAAGATTGTACCGAAAAACTTCAAGAATTAAAGTACCTTCTATATCTACCTGATGGGGACAGGCAAGCCAGTCCTCTCGGTGAGTAGACACAGCGTGGTCAGATTATTCCACCCTGCTTAGTGGGTTTACCAGCATGAACCCTATCTTTATGACCGTGGGAGTTCCCCGAGCTTGCTCGTTTTGACTAAATGTCCTAGGATTCGATGCGATGAGCTCCAAGAGATCAGATCGGTAGAGCGTGTCCGAACCAGGGTCGCTCCCTGACCATCATGGCTTGACGCTGCCATCTACTCCACTTACAGCTTGTCCAGCGGCCATTCTAGTCCTTTGATTTAGTTCGCTGACTATATCCTTCCTCGTTTGTCTGTCATCCGATGCTCAATCTAGCCTCATCGTGAACATCATGGAACATTGATGTCGGGCTGTCAAGAGCTTTACCAGAACGATAAGATAATGAACACAACTTCCCAGCCCGATCAGAAATTTCTAGCGACAAGTATACTCTCTCGAGTGCCCAAAAGCTCAGTAAGGTCAGAGTAAGACAACGTGCCCTGGCAGGTCGCTAGACTATGCTTCTGCGTCCGTGAAATGGCCAGATGATTGCGATATTCCATACTATGAAGTCTCTCAGTTACGAGCGTTACAGGAAGTGGATGGAGATACGTACTGAGTCTTACCCAGAGCGGGCACTACTTGCTATCGTTCTGTGGTCCAAAGTTGGCTTGGAACGACCTCCAGGCAAACACTCTCACGCCATGAGAAGTTTAACATACCCGTTTTGTAGTAACAAGAGCCTGTATTTGTAGGCATGTTTATCTTTTTATATCGAAGCCCCTACTTCACTCTGTAAGAAGCATTACGAAAGTGTGTTCATCATGTTCCCTCAAGAAGAGGGAAGCCATCCTGTCAGAGAAAAGGCCTCCATGATACATGGACCACCGACCTGTGTAGTATTTTTTACCAACTTAGTCCAGTTAAGCATTTTAGTTTGAGCTGGCGAGTCGCTCCCAAGAGCTCAGGATATGCATGCTCAGTTTTTTACTTCATCTGATCGTCTTATTATGGTCGAGGCTTCTTACTTGCACCACGACGTTTTGTTCTTAACCGAGTAGACTCGAACTCTGATGGGCTCGCTACACATCAGGAACCACTCGGCTATCCCTGATTGAAGGATCTATAAGTCAACGTATATCAGCTCGAGGGAAAAGTACCTTGGCTCCTGGATACACCTCAGTTCTTGGGGGGCGATGGGAGATGCATAGTGGTAGAGTCACCACGCATCCCATTGACAGACATATCGTCAGTGCGTCCCTCGTCAAATAGATTAATTCCAGCAGGTGACGAGATCATAATCAAGAAACCGCACTATACGGAGGATGAATGCGATACTTGAGATGTAACTACCGTACATATACACAACCCTGCTGCGGGAGACCCACTGACGATATGACTGTCAATGGGGATAGGCTTTCTGTACCTGCATACCCGCTCCACCCACCTCCAGGCATGGACCTAGGAAACTTATCCCTTTGCAGATCTGATGATTCCTCTGCTCACAAAGAGATCGCCCGGAATAGAGGGATTATTAAGGGCGTGATATCCGTAGCCGAGCCAGAGTACCTAAACTTCCAAAGGAATCCAGCGTTGTATTTGAATCCTCGCTTACGCTTACACGCGATGCCAGTCGCAATCAGATCATCCCGTCAATCCCGGGGGCCCATGTTTTTCTTTTTCCTCCTTCGGAAAGGAAGATCCGACAGATGCAACCAGGTTTATCTCTTCTGAAGCATCGTCATTTCCCTCAAGGACCACACCTTGTTGAACAATCCCCAACCAGTCAAAGGCCAAGCCTGTATACGAACGCTTCATCTTGATTGATCTGAATCAGCGAGTGATTGCCATCTCTAGGTCGCGTCTCGGCGCTGCTCGGGCGGCCTTGGCCTGTACGGGTATCTTTTGATATCTCATTTCAAGGGTATCGATAATGGTCTCAATATTTGATACCCGGACTCGGTAAAAGTCTCACCTCTACCGCAACAGTCCCACCGTCTATCTCATGACATCAGCCCCTGCAGTTACACGGCCCTTGCACAATAAACATCGATCCCTAGCGCCATCTAGAGCCTGGGCTGTCTACCTTCAACCCCAAGTCCCTTTGACACCGCCTTTCTTTGCCCAGACTGACGGGAAATGAGGGCTCGGCGCCGGGCGAGACGAAATGAGCTGCAGCATCAAGACGCAGGGGAATTGATGGCCCAACACCCGGATGAATCACTCAGTACCTAGTATCCAAACATTGACTGCATTTGAGACAACCGAAAAAATGCTTCATAATTGCTGTCGTGCAAAAGGTCTATCTGCAAAAAGGTATCGTTGCAAAAAGCATCTACGGTGATGCGTCAAGTGTAACCAAGAATTCTAAACCGTCCAATCATCGGTGCAAAAGCCAAAAGTGTTCATCCAAGCCATGTGCTCTCCGTGAATTCAATCATGTCCTCCTCTAAAACCTCGTACAAAAGCAGGTCGTGCTTCAAGCCTGTCCACCATTGGCGCCTCGGCGACGCAAAAGGGGAGATACGGCCAAGACTCTCAAACGTTGGGCCTCTTTGTTTTGTCGACCACGACCAACAGAGAGCAGACCCATTAAAATGCAATATGCTTCATAAAACGTGTTTGTGCTTGCCAAGATATCCCTTCTTTCTTTTTGTTTGTTGCATGCAGACTTGCAGTCCTGTTCCAATCCAACTATCCGAGCGATAACAGGAGGTGATGCCTTGGCAAGCAAGTAATGATCGACTCGAAATAAGTTAATTAGAGTGGTCTGCTCTCCGCGTGGAGGGAGCAAGCTCTCTCTACATGCTTTGTGACCCCAGAACAAGGTATTTTACAATCAGAAGTGAAGGCTTTAGATGAGAAGCTGAATGGCAAGGAGACCGGCAGCGGCGGCAACAATGTTACCCACCATGCGACCAGCAGAGCTGACGGGCACAGTTGTGGGAGCTTCATCGCCGCCAGCTCCAGGAGTGGTAGCGCCGGAGCCGGAGCCCTGGGTGGCGGTAGCGGGAGCGGTGGCATTGGAGCCTCCCTGGGTGGCGGGAGCAGTGATCAAGGTGG
>JAJODA010000538.1:0-45190 GCA_021730345.1 Fusarium cicatricum
GAGTTTCTCCTCCGTGTGTACTCGACCGGCAAAGTTGTATGTGCGCTTGATACGAATCATCGCCGACGGATCATCGGAAACAACAAGCTTGGATCTTTGTTGAACATCCTCCCTTTCTTTAGCTGCGCCGTCCGTGTTTGAATCAGTGTTATCGGTCTGGTCGGCTTTGCTTCCCCCAACAGGCGCCCCAGAGACCATCTGCGCCCACAGCGCGTCGACATCGACGGTGACGGGTTCGTTGTTCGTAGCATATTTTCGTTCTTCTTTCCTATCCATTTGTAAGCAAATCACACCTAGCTGCCGAATTCAGTTGCAATCACTCACTCTGCAGCGCGCTGTCTCCGAGTCTTGATCAAGCCGCCTTCTCCTCCCTCGTCTTCATCACCATGAGTACCCTTCGCCTTTGACCTTTTGCGCCGCTTCTCCCCCTTCTTAATGATCGCCTCGTCGCCTGAGTTTTCGTAGCCGACGTCAGCGGCCTCTTTGTCGTCATCTACAGGCCGGCTTCGTTTGTGAGTTGGCTTGGTGCCTTCATCTTCGGAGTCGGAATGTTCGGATGCCTGCTCAGGGGCGGCATCGGGGGCAAAATCTGAGTCTTCAGAGGAGGCGTATTGCTCATCTTCGTCCAGGATAGGATCTGGTGGCATCCTGAGATCGGCAGGTATGTGGTGACTGGAAGGTTAAAGAGCAGAAACTAGAATTCCGACTCGCGTAAAGCGCGACGGACTAAGATTCGGTGAGATGCCGGCAGATCTCAGGTGAGTGGCCAATCAACAGCTAAAGTAACTCGGTGTTCAAGAATACAATCCCAACAAGACTTCGATATTGCCTGTAGAGGATTCAGAGTCGGAAGGGAATGGATAAGTTAACCTTAAAAGCTCTCAGGTGATCTGGTTAGATGAATCCCTTTCAAATGATTTCCGTGCTTCATCACAAGTGACCATTGAAAGGCCATGCTACCTGACTACCTAACTACCGAGTAAGTTGTAACCTCACGCGTCTATCACCTGCTGGACATCAATTGATCATGAAGCAGAATAATATAATAAGGTTTAGTTCGTATCACGATTATTTTTATTCAACAACGTTCACTCACGAGCTCTTTGCTATCGACCTGATGCCCGAAGCTGAGTGTCATCGCGTGGCACGGCAACTCGGTATGCGGATCTTGGCATTTTACTGCCCTTGGTAGGCCGTCAGGTCGATCGACTTAGAAATAAGCATGATAATAACACTAGCTAAACAGCTACACGTCAACAACGACAAGAACACCTGCTGAAAAAATCCTTCAACTTGTAAAGTCACATAGCACAAATGTTATCGTCAGGAGGCTCGCGCCAGACCTGGACTGACCTAACTTAAGGTGTGTTTTCACCTCTAGCCGGTATGCGTGGCGTCGTGGCATGAATATGAACCGGACTGATGAGCTGAAACTCCACCTCTGTAGCGGTGTGTTGAACGCTTTGCTTGGTACGTAATAAACATCACCACCACAGTTGGGTGAGAACTGGACTTCGCCGTGTGCTTGAACGGCCGATATAAGCCAAAAGATATCTTAACACACAAGGCTATAAGATAAACGAACCCGTGAGCTAGATCCCATCATGTTTCTAGCAAAGCTTTCGAGCGAGTGATGCGAAATCGGCAGTTGATGAGTTGATGATGTCCAGACCATCCTGACCTGACCCCCCGCAAACATAAAATCGGGGCGCAAAAGCCGCCAGTCGACAATGAACCTACTTGGTCAGGGCCACCACCCGCCTGTCTGCCACTTGATAAATCTCTCCCACCCGTCCTTACCCCCCACGTAACCTCCTCCTTTCCTCCACCCGCTTTTGGTGACCCTCAATCGAGTAGTTCGCCATGAGTTCCGACGATGATTTCGAGGTTGAGGGGCCTGACCTGGCCGCGGACGACCCGATGAGGGCCTTCCTGCCTACATCATTTGGGAAGAAGTCGAAGGAGACCGACATCGCAGCCCAGATTGACCGGAGTCGCAGGACTATGGCCAGCAGTGGCCCGGACGCCAGTGGTGGACAAGGCAAATCGCCCCAGGAGCCCAGGAGAAAGCAAGACTCGAGCGACGACTCCGACGGTAGCGACGACTCCGACGATTCTGATGACGAGGATGAATTTCCCGTATCGCATGAGCTCGTTCTCAAAACCCATGATCGCGGCGTAACCACTGTTTCGCTGGACCCTGCAGGTGGACGATTAGCGACCGCTTCGACAGACTGCACCATCAAGCTACACGACTTCGCCTCCATGACCCCAACGACGTTGCGAGCATTTCGCTCCGTCGACCCCTACGAGACCAAGGCATCGGCCGCAAGCTCCGAATCACACCCTATTCACCACATCGAGTTCAACCCTCTTGCAGGCGGTGTCGTTCTATGTGTTTCAGCACACCCACAAGCCAAGATTATGTCTCGGGATGGTGACATTATCACAGAGTTCGTCAAAGGAGATATGTATCTTCGTGATATGCACAACACCAAGGGCCACATTTCCGAGATTACGACAGGAACGTGGCACCCCACTGACAAAAATCTCTGCGTCACTGCTGGAACGGATAGCACACTGAGAATCTGGGATATTAACAACAAGCGGTCACAAAGGGATGTTGTTGTTTTCAAATCCAAGGCCGCTGGCTCTGCAGGCCGGACCAAGATGACTGCGGTCGCTTGGGGCACCCCGGTGCAGGGCGGCAATAACATTCTTGTCGCGGCGGCGCTTGATGGCTCACTGGTCATGTACAGCGGCAATAGTCCTTTCTCGCGACCCACGGGAGAAATTCGCGATGCCCATAAACCCCAAACATGGACTGGCGGTATCGACATTTCCTCGGACGGCCGCATGGTAGTCACGCGTGGTGGCGACGACTTGATCAAACTCTGGGATACCCGCAAGTTCACCAAGCCTCTTGTTACGGTCGCCCACCCGTCAACTTCAGATCATTACCCGACGAGCAACATCAGATATGCGCCAAACTCGACGAGCATCATTACAGGCTCGGCCACCGGCCACCTTCACATTTTGAACCCCGGAAACTTACGGGCGGAACACGTCACTCCCATAACACCTGGATCGCCCCTCGTTACAGTGGACTGGCACCCCAAGATTAACCAAATCATTACAGGTTCAGCTAATGCCGAGACCCACGTTTTGTACAATCCGCAGATGTCGACTCGAGGAGCTGTAGATGTCATGTCGCGGGCACCGAAAAAGCGACACATCGACGACAATCCCGAATTTACGATGGATCAGTCTGTTGGGATATCTGGTGATGCTATTGTGGCACCAGGTGCCTTGGGAGGTTCACGAAAAGCTGGAGTCACCGCATCAGGCCGATCAAAGGATCCACGACGCCCCCATATTCCCCAGCAGACGCCTTTCCAAAAGAACCAGCCCGACGAGAAGCACATTGCGGAAAACATCCCTCTTGCGCGCATGCTGCACGAGGATCCGCGCGAAGCTTTGTTGAAGTACGCTGACAAGGCCCAAAATGATCCCATGTTCACCAAGGCCTGGAGTAAGACGCAACCTCAGACCCAATACGCAGAGTTGAGCGACGAGGAGGAATATGGCCCAGACAAGAAAAGGGTCAAGAGGTGAGAGAACCGATGCATCTCTGCTGTGCCTCACAGCTGGGAGAGTCTTTCGGGAGACGGGTCTGTCTGGACTGCAGAACTCTACCTTTCCCTAGGCTCGTGTAACATGCCGCTATTTATTCCGTGACAGCACCAGGGCGCAGCCACCCCAGCAACGGCAACCAAAGGAAGATTGGCGCTGTCGACGACCGTTTGTGGAGCTGGAAGCCACACGCATATGAGAACTAGGCCGACGATCTCCCACGGACACCTCTTATACCTCCAAACCTCTAATTCTTGAGGATTCAATAATGTCTAAGCTGGAGCGCGGAGGCTCTCAACGGAATCACGTGCATGTATCAATAGTTGACCAATCCAAAGCGAGAAACTCGCTTATCTAATGCAATTAATATGAATGCCTCAGGCGTCATCTAAGGCCTGCCTGTTCGCGGTCGCTCTAGCAGGGGGTCGTGCTGAAAAATACTGTGGTCTGCCGTCTCAATACCGCACCAACCATCACGCCGCATCTTGTCCAGCTGTGTCTTCACCACTCCCCATCATCAACCGGCGAGCGCGCGCATCCAAAAAATCGCCAGGGCCTCTCAAACCATCGGCTCCCATCTCGAGAAGTCGCCAAATCCGTGTTGCACGCGATTTGCACGCCGCCACGGTCCCCGGCACCGGCCCCAAACGCGCCCCAGTCGCTGCATCACACAGTTTTCCATTCAGTCCTCGACCTTTCTTGGAGCCTCGAGTGTCCTTTCTCGTGCCTCTATCAATCTCCAAAGCCGCGCTCAAACCCTCCTTGGTCCACGCCAAGACTGTTTCACGCGCCATCCACGACGTGTCGCCCACATCTCAACGAAGCTCACCACTTTTTTGCTCACCCATTGCGTGTTGGTTCCTATCTCGACGCGCTCGTTTTCGTTCCTACTTTTCTCTCAATACAACCTTGCGTTTTCGCGACACCTCGATACGCCATACGGCCTGCGCGACGACCACGAGCCGCGATATTACCCACGACATGCAATATAGGTAGCCGCAACTGCATCGATTCAATCATTGGACTGTAGACTGGTCACCGCGTGTCCAGACACCTTCACCATGGCGTCGGTTCAAGCTCCTCCCGCCGTCCAACATCCCGGCGCGCCTCTGCCGGCTGGCGCGACCAAGCAGCAGGCAGAAGAGGTCTTCAGGGTATGGCACTCCAATTACACGCCCTCTAAGTGTTTATTCTTGCTGCGGATAATCAATTCGTGACCGCCAATACTGACGCGTTCATAGAAACTTAAGCAAATGAAGGAGCAGGGTGTGCCGCCGACGGATCCCGAATACATCAAGGCATCCCAGTTCTTGATGAGCTTCCAACAACAACACAACATGCGACGGAACCAGCAACAGTATATGCAACAGCAGCAACAGCAACTTCAATTACAACAGCAGCAAATGCAGAATGCGACCAATGGCGCGTCTACCAATGGCGCCCAGCCTGGTCGTTCTCAGCAGGGAACTCCCCAGGGAACGCAGCCTCCTTCCAGCTCCCTCGGGGCATCCGCGATGCCTAACCAGAATGCGTCCGCTCCGGCCTCGGCCGGTACGTCTCCATCGACCGCGTCGTCCCCGAACCACTTCACGCAACAACAGCTTGGGCTTTTGAGACAACAAATACATGCCTTTAAGCTGTTGGGCAAGAACGCAGGGGTATCATTGCAATTGCAACAGGCCATTTTCAACCAGCGTCAACGCAGACAGGCTGCTGTTACGGAGGCAACGCAAGCTGCTAAAACAAGCCAGCCTGGCCCGGATACCAGCAAGACGGTGCAGAATGACCCCGAACCCGCCTCACAAGACGAGAGCTCCGGTATTCCCAAGGCACATACCTTCAAGACGGTCAAGTCCCCATACGGGACAAGTATGATTCGCTCTGATATCAAGTACTTCGACCATGCTCAGCGCAAGAACCGATGGTTCATTCCCGGCGTGTTCCCCACCGGCATCGATTTTGATCATTTGCGATACGAACGGGAAGTTGTTGTCTCGAACAAAATGAGACAGCGATATGCCGAATTGAAGGACTTGCCTGGAGACCTTGCTCATTGGGATTCCTCCAAGGAGACGCTGGAGGCTGACGATACACTCAAACGGAAAGCCATCATCGAGATGAAAAGCATTGCATTGTATGCCAAACAGCGGGCGCTCCGAGACAAGATCGGCCGTCAGATGATGCATTACGACAACCTTGCCATGACCACCAACAGGTCCAGCTACCGCCGCATGAAGAAGCAGAATGTTCGTGAAGCTCGTATCACTGAGAAGCTTGAGAAACAGCAGCGTGATGCCCGCGAGAACCGCGAGAAAAAGAAGCACACCGATTTCCTCCGTGCCATTAACAGTCATCGACAAGAGATCCAGGATTTCGCTTCTTCGCAGCGAAGCAAGTCGCATAAGCTTTCACGTCTCATGTATCAACAGCATTTCAACATCGAGAAGGAGGAGCAGAAGCGCATTGAGAGAACTGCCAAGCAGCGTCTCCAAGCTCTCAAGGCCAACGATGAAGAGGCGTATCTCAAGCTTCTTGACCAGGCCAAGGATACTCGTATCACGCACTTGCTCAGGCAGACCGACGGTTTCTTGCACCAGCTCGCATCGTCTGTCAAGGCTCAACAGCGCCAAGCAGCTGAGCGCTATGGCGATGGAGAAGAGGCATTTGTTGAGGAGGAGAGCGATCATGAGGAGGACGGAGAGATCAACAACAAGATTGACTACTACGCAGTGGCACATCGTGTTCGAGAGGAGGTCACCGAGCAAGCCGACCTTCTTGTGGGAGGAAGACTGAAGGAGTACCAGGTCAAGGGTCTCCAGTGGATGATCTCCCTCTACAACAATAATCTCAACGGTATCCTGGCCGATGAAATGGGTCTCGGAAAGACGATTCAGACCATCAGTCTGATCACGTACTTGATTGAGAAAAAGCAGCAATACGGACCCTACCTTGTCATCGTTCCTCTCAGTACCCTCACCAACTGGAACCTGGAGTTTGAACGATGGGCACCTAGTGTGAGCCGTATCGTCTACAAGGGCCCTCCGAACACCCGCAAGACCCAGCAGGATAAAATCCGGCAAGGCAAGTTCCAGGTCCTTCTCACAACCTACGAGTACATCATCAAGGATCGCCCGATCCTGAGCAAGATCAAGTGGTTTCACATGATTATCGATGAAGGCCACCGAATGAAGAATTCCAATTCCAAGCTCAGTGCTACCATCCAGTATTACTACAACACTCGCTTCCGACTCATTCTCACTGGTACACCTCTACAAAACAACCTCTCCGAGCTGTGGGCCATGCTCAACTTTGTTCTACCAAACATCTTCAAGTCCGTCAAGACCTTCGATGAATGGTTCAACACTCCGTTTGCCAACACCGGCAGCCAGGACAAGATGGAACTCACGGAAGAAGAGCAAATTCTCGTCATTCGTCGTCTCCACAAGGTTTTGCGACCCTTCCTACTACGTCGTCTGAAGAAGGATGTCGAAAAGGATCTTCCCGACAAGACGGAAAAGGTCATCAAGTGCAAATTTTCGGCTCTTCAGTCCAAGCTGTACAAGCAAATGGTCACCCACAACAAGCTCGTTGTCAGCGATGGCAAGGGCGGTAAGACCGGTGCTCGCGGTCTGAGCAACATGATCATGCAGCTTCGAAAGCTTTGCAACCACCCGTTTGTATTTGATGTGGTGGAAAATGTCATGAACCCTTTGAGCATCAGCAATGATCTCTTATGGCGAACAGCGGGCAAGTTTGAGCTGCTCGACCGAATCCTACCCAAGTACCAGGCAACTGGCCATCGAGTCCTGATGTTCTTCCAAATGACAGCGATCATGGACATCATGGAGGACTATCTGCGCTACAGACGGGTCGAGTACCTGCGATTGGATGGCACAACCAAATCTGACGAGCGTTCGGACTTGCTGCGGGAGTTCAATGCCCCCGATTCCAAGTACTTCATGTTTCTGCTCTCTACCCGTGCTGGTGGTCTTGGTCTCAACTTGCAAACGGCCGACACTGTCATCATCTATGATTCCGACTGGAACCCTCATCAGGATTTGCAGGCCCAGGACCGTGCGCATCGTATCGGCCAGAAGAACGAAGTCCGTATCCTCCGACTTATCAGTTCCAACTCAGTAGAAGAGAAGATTCTTGAACGAGCGCGGTACAAGTTGGATTTAGACGGCAAGGTTATTCAGGCTGGTCGTTTCGATAACAAGTCATCTGAAACCGACCGTGATGCCATGCTCCGAACGCTTCTGGAATCCGCTGACATGGCAGATTCTGCTGAGCAGGAGGAGATGGAGGACGACGAGCTCAACATGATACTTGCTCGTGGCGATGATGAGATGGCCATCTTCCAGAAAATGGACGAGGAGAGACAGAAGACCGCCATTTATGCCAATGGGCCTGGGACCAAGCCTCGGCTGATGGGCGAGGATGAACTACCAGAGATCTATCTCAACGAAGGCAATCCCATCGAGGAAGAGACCGATGACGTTGTTCTAGGTCGCGGCGCGCGTGAGCGCACCAAGGTCAAGTATGATGATGGTCTTACCGAAGAACAGTGGCTCATGGCAGTGGACGACGACGATGATTCTCCTGAGGCGGCAGCGGCTCGCAAAACGGCCCGTAAGGATAGGCGCGAGACCAACAAGGTGAAGAGACAGGCTATAATGGGTTCGGTGGACGAGTCGCCTGCAGGCAGTCGAGCCAGCACCGAGGAGATTGAGACTCCTAAGAAGCGAGGACGCAAGCCAGGTAGCAAGAACGAGAAACGCAAGGCTGAGGATGGCAACGACGAGCCGCCTCCGAAGAAGCGGCGCGGACCTCAAGGACGACCCAGCAAGGTCAGCCTCGAGTCGCGTCTCCCCCCTCACCAGCGCGAGGTTCTCCAGAAGAGCCTGCGAAATATCTACGATGGCCTCATGACTCTGGAGGTGGACGACATTGAACCGCCGGAGGATGACGAGTCGGATCCTGGAAAGCGCCTCATCATCGGTCCCTTTGTCAAGCTGCCTCCCAAGCGTGACTATGCCGACTACTACGTCATCATAAAAAATCCCATCTGTATGAACCAGATTCAGACTCGCATCAAGAAGGAGGAGTACACTGCCCTGAGCGGACTGCGAAAGGACATCGAGCTGATGATCCGCAACTGTCAAACCTACAACGAGGATGGAAGCGTCCTCTACCAGGATGCTAAAGTGATGAATGTAAGCAATGATGACTTGCCTCTATCTGCCAGTTCAATACTAACGGGACTTAGGAATTCTTCAACACCAAGTATCAAGAAGCACTAGCTGCCCACCCGGAGCTTCAGGAGCTTGAAGACGGGGGCAAGGATAGCTCGGTGGCCCCCTCTGGAAGCGGCGGCACACCACAGCCTAGTGGTACCCGGATCAAGCTGATTTCAAGCAGCTCAAGGGAACCCAACGGCGGCAGCACTGCCGCCCAGAGTGACGAGGAATAAAAGACCCTCTTGCAGCAGGAAGCAGTGGTGGCGACTTGAGAGCAATGCGGAATGGGTACCAGACGGCGTCCTGACGTGGAACCGCATTCGGTAGTGTGAAGAGGAAGCCAAAGAAGACTATTGAAACATGGACCGCGAGGGTCGATTGTTTGATGATATATGCAACGGCGTTGGGCAGGACAGGTGTCATAAATATGTATTCCAAGGAAAGGGGGAAGCGAAGAACTGGGAGGGACCAAATACCATACGAGATGCATCACCCAGAGTCAGTTCTTGGGCCCCAATGGCTAAGGGTCGAAGGCTTTGGAGGTACCATGCCTGCAAAGGGTGAGCGAGGTTGCACTCCGTCTTTAGATAAACCATTAAGATGTATTTTAATAGAAGTTGACACAACGTCATCTAGAGGGTCTTTTTATGATGTGACTTGTTGGCCATCTGCTGTCTGATCTCGTGTTCTCGAAGTCTGTCAGGTGTAAGTGATTGGCAAATTTGGCGTTCAAATGGTCAGGTGTTTACCAATGTAGGTAGTCTTGTCTTTTTGGCTTTGCTATCTGTGTTCCCTTAATCGCCACCTAACTTGTACTTTCTCATAGACATAGACGACACTTGGCAGCATCAGACATTTATCTATATCCACACTACGCTTCAGTTGAAGGGACGACAGGATGAAAAAGACACTGCTCATCTGTTTCATCCACGGCTTCAAGGTTTGTTCTTCCAAGCCCCTCCCCCACGTTTTCGTCATCGCAGCGCACAGCTGACGGCGGCTATCAATTCAAGGGCGGCGAGGACACGTTTGGCGTCGACTACCAATTCACAAAGGACCTCCGCAGTCTTGTCGCCGAGGCGCTGCCCAAAATCAATGTTGAGGTGGTCGTGTATCCCAAGTATGAGACCCGCGGGGACCTCGGCGAGTGTGTGAGTCGCTTTCGCGACTGGTGCGTACCTTGAAAGGATCCTTATGGGCTGCTCACGCCGGCTAATAAATAAATCATGATATAGGCTGCAGAACAGGGTGATTGATATGGAGGTCGCGGCTGGTACGCCATCGCCAACTGTCGAGCCCTCCGTGCGTACCATCCTCGTTGGCCATTCCATGGGTGGTATCGTTGCCGCCGAGATGCTCATCAGCTTGGCATCCGAGAAGCCCATATATACAGAAGACGGCATCCAAAAGTCCGATGCTCCCAGCTTCAACTCGCTCATGTTTCCCTACATTCAGGGTGTTTTAGCCTTTGACACACCTTACCTGGGCATCTCGCCCGGCGTCGTTGCCCACGGCGCCGAGGATCAGTATAAGAGCGCCACGCAGGCTGCCAGCGCCATCTCTCAGCTCAGCGGCATCGGCGCATCTCTCTGGGGCGCCAACAAGACCGGCTCGCCATCCACGTCTCCAGCTCCTCCAAAGATCGCCGGCGCACTGCCTGCCCCTCCAGCGCCGGCCGGTGGCGGCGGCAATCAATGGCAAAGATGGGGCAGGATGGCCATGTATGCAGGCGCCGCGGGTGTTGTAGCAGCTGGGGGCGCGGCGGCGTGGGTGAAGCGCGATCAGCTGGGAGAGAGTCTCTCGTGGGCAACTTCACACCTCGAGTTTGTCGGGTGTCTCGCGCGGGGAGAGGAGCTACGGAAGCGCATGTCGTTCATCCTAAAACTGCGGGAAGAGCTCGACGTCGGCTTTGCGAACCTGTACACGCGACTCGGGCGAGCAGCGCCGGCTAAGCAGATCAACGTTGTTGGGACGGTGCTAGGCCCTGATCGCACATTCTGTAATCTCCCCAAGAAACAGCCCGGTGGGACATGGCAAGAGGCAATTAACGATAAGGCGACGGACGAGGCGAGCGCACACATGAGTAAGTTCTCCCTGTTCAATGTGGGTGTGTTCAATTGGTCGACTAACAAGATGACCAGACATGTTCACGCCAAAGGAAAATCCTGGATACGATAACTTGGCGCAGGATGCTACAAGGTTGGTCGCCGAGTGGTTACAGAATGATTGGTATGAGAGCAGTGCGGAAGATAGACCAATGCTGGAGGCGGCGCCCTCGTCCTCAAGTTCCGGATCGACCAGTGCGTAAGGTAGTTTCTCCAAATAGATTGCGATTATATTCTCTAGACTTGTACAATATCCATTGCCATCGATGCATTCACAATCGAGCCTCTTCCGACGTCTCTACGTAATTGCTTTGTGTCTGTTTCTATGCGTGCCCAATCCCTCACTTATTCTTCGTCCCAGTTTTTGTCAGTTTGTTCTTCATTGAGCCTTGCCACTTTGCGCCTTAAGGTTGCGCATAACCTTTCGCCTCTGGCTCATCATGTGGCTGTACAGAATGTAGGACCCTATACCTTGGTTAGCACTAAGCCCTTCTCTCGACACTGTTTGAAATGCACTTACCAGGAACATAGATCGCCAGGATAGCGTAAAGCGCCCACTTGTACAACTCGTTGATCTCCCCCGCGGGCCCGGTGGCCAGCCAGATGAGGGTGCACTCGCTAAAGATGCCAACGGGATAGAGCACGAAGAAGGTGTTGTAGCGCAGCCAGGTCAGGGCCTTTGGCTGGAAGCCGGACAACGAGAGAGCGAAGAAGGAGTAGCGGATGATCTCGGTGGTGGACCAGGCGACGAGCATGGACGAGTAGAAGGGCGACTGAGCGAGGAAGGGGAACACATCGACGATGGCCCAGACGAGGAGGAAGCGCGAGGCGACTTGCATGGCGGTCGTCAGGAAGGGAGCGCGCACGACGCCTAGAAGAGAAGAATGTATATCAGCATAGCGGACTTGGATGTATGCTCGAGGATGGGAGGGGATTACCAAGTAGCGAGTGCAGCACCTCCATTCCAGCCACGGTCTGCGTCCATTTGGTCCATTCACCGACACCGAGATAGACAAAGTCTGGCCCGCGAAGGGTAAAGAGGGCGACGGTACGGCCGAGGACCACGCTCCATGCGACAGCCGAGACGAAGTTATAGAGGATGAGGTAGCCAGTGTTGAGCGCCGAGGCCGGCTTCTTGGGCTTTGCAGCAGCGTCGGTAGCCATCTTGAGGGGAGATCTGGAGAACGGTTTCGTTTATCAATCTTGTGGTGAAGATGTCGAACAATCGCAACAGAGGTTGATCAAGTCGAGATGAAATGTTGAGGATGCCACTTCAATTGGAGAAGCAGACTGCCTGTTTCGGCCTAGCGCTCCGAGTAGCTTTTGTTAGGTCGGATTTGGTGAGATGCAGGGGAGCTTATTAATTCTACCCGTTACCTCTGCAGCATTGTGGTCTAACAGAATAAACAATCTCACGGAAATATTGTGGAAACCATGTTGATACCACCTTGTTTTTCAAGTTCCTGATTCGTTCTATCTTTCGTACCTTTATAGCCTGGCTAGAAAGCTGCTGTTCATACAAAGCCTCACTAACACCACGAGACCGGCCGCTGCCAGGGCTAAAGAAACAACACGGAACACAGGCAGACAATATACTCTCAGTCTCAGCTCCTCCATAAGCTTCTAGAGTATATCCAGAAATTAGAGAGCAACTATAGCTAGCCAAACAGATGTCGAGACTCGCAATGTACAGAAATCATAAATTCTATTTACAAGTTCAACCAAGTCAAGATAACTGAGATAGGATGATACCTAAAAGTATTACACACGTAATGCAAGCCAGTCTGGACACATAATCTGCTTTACCAACTCGAACATACTCGGCTACCTCTTCATACTCATTCAATAAGTCGCTGTCAGCCTCTGGACCAAATACTCACCGCTATTAATAGCACCATACTTCTTGTCCTGCTCAGTTGAATACGTCCCCGGGAGAGCCTCGATGTGGCTCGTGAAGTTGGGGTTGCAGAAGTAACTACAACCTTGTTAACAAGACTCACAAGTTAACACACGTATACTTACGCGATACTGTAGCGAGGTGGATACGCTTCAGTTTGCTTGATGGGTGGCTCAACAACCCTGTGGACTGTACTCTTGATCGTGTCATTGCTCCATCGAGCAAGCAAATCGCCAGCGTTGACAACAACGGTGCCCTCGATTGGCGTAGCATCGACGAATTGCCCTGTGGGACTCTTGATTTGTAGTCCACCGCGGTCATCTTGGAACAGCAGAGTGATTGACCCGTAATCCTTGTTATTGTTAGACGCATAGTCTCATATTGGCAAAGGAGTCGACATGTAGCTTACACTATGCGCGCCAGCTCGTACAGCGCCAGGGTTCAGTTCAAAGACATTGGACTTGACAGCGGGATAATGAAGGAGACGTAGAGTATTATCGCCGACATCGATATACTGGTCGAAGAACTCCTGGTCAAGCCCCATTCCTACGGCGATGGCTCTCATGACCTCGACATGTAGTTGCCGACATCTCTCGAAGAACCCTAGCATATCATCTTGGAATCCCAAGATGCCGCCTGTGTCCTTCGGCCATTGATTGGGATGTCCGGGCTCGTTTTCTCGACCAATCTCGAAACTTTCCTTGATATCCGGCGCGGCAGCGCGTACTTGCTCAATCTCGTTCATGTCTTCGAGTTGGCTGACCTTTTCGCGACCGGGCGCCGAGTATCCTCGGTTTGCTTCTGGCGTTGTCCAGTTCAAGGCGAGCTTTGCCTCGTCTGGTTGACTGAAGAAGTAGGCGGACATCGAGAAGGTGCGTCGTAGATCTTCGGCGGGTATGGAATGGTTCTTGAGGTAGATGAAGCCGGCGGTTTGGAAACCATGGAGGATCGCCTTGGCCGTCTTGTTTCGTTCCGAGGGAGACCCCTCAAGAAAATGGGAAAAGTCAATGAGCTGGTTGAGAAACAGTCTGAGTTGGATTAAAGTCTATGTCATGTCTATGTCTATACTTACGGGAATGGAGAGGCCCTCGTCGCTTACCGCGAGGTCTGAAGCCATTGTGTGAGTGGATGAATTGGCTCAACCAGTACTGAACACAGAAATAATACCCCAAGAACAGCTTGGTTGAAAGATCAGAGGCAGAAGCCTCGAAGTTATAGCTGAGGTTCACCGCTGCTGACGCCAACCAGCCAAATACGGCCCAGACAAAGCCTATCATAAATCCCCCAATGAACTCGCAAGTCACCAAAGCACAACAGCATGGCCTCGGTGCCTCCTACGTAGTACAACCCCTCATCAGCACTGATAAGAAGTAAGCAATAGGGTGCCATCCTGATGTTGTGCAGCGATAACAACCAGGTGGGGGTGGCACTTTGCAGGTCTCTATGCTCCTCTGCGTTGCGAGTTGGATCGTCGGCTGCCGAATCCTTGATTGGCATCGGCATATGCATGATTGCGCCTTGCGTTGACGTGGATGAGGGGAAATCTGGATATTGATAATGTTGCGCTGTATCAACACCTCAACGCCCAAGACGAGTCCAAAATCTTCCTCAAATCTCACCTGCCGCTCAACTCAAGCCATGTCGCTCTCATCGACGCGTGTGGTTGACATCCACACGCACATGTATCCTCCCTCCTATATCCGCATCCTTGGATCCCGCTCCACGATTCCCCTAGTTCAGAAGTTTCCCCAGGCATCCGATCCCAGACTCATCCTCCTAGAGGCGGAAGTAGAGTCCCTGGACGAGGCGCTGCAGAACCCAGAAGCTAAACCACCTGGTCGGCCGTTGACTTCTCACTATGCGTCTCTCGCGCAAAAGATCCATTTCATGGACACGCACAGCATCGACATATCCGTCATCTCCCTCGCCAATCCATGGCTGGACTTTCTAGAGCCTGTAGAGTCCGGTGCGATAGCAAAGTCTGTGAACCAAGAGTTCTCGAGCATGTGCGACCAACATCTTGGCAGGCTCTTCTTCTTTGGT
This sequence comes from Fusarium cicatricum, assembly GCA_021730345.1. Classification (NCBI taxonomy): domain Eukaryota; kingdom Fungi; phylum Ascomycota; class Sordariomycetes; order Hypocreales; family Nectriaceae; genus Fusarium; species Fusarium cicatricum. Next base: position 14,919 of record JAJODA010000538.1, read on the forward strand.
ACACTTCCTCTGACGGCAACGCTTGATACGGTGCTTGCCGCAGTCGAACATCTCCAAACCCTCAAGCACTGCCGTGGCATCATACTGGGTACTTCAGGGCTGGGAAAGGGCTTGGACGACCCTGATCTACTACCCATATTTGAAGCGCTCGCCAAGCACAAGCTCCCCATCTTCCTCCATCCACACTATGGTCTTCCAAACGAGGTCTGGGGTCCCCGCGCGAGCGCTGAGTACGGTCATGTCCTTCCCTTGGCGCTCGGCTTTCCCATGGAAACGACCATTGCCGTGACGAGAATGTACCTAGCGGGCGTCTTTGACAAGGTCCCAGACCTCGGCGTGATTTTGGCACACAGCGGCGGAACCCTTCCTTTCCTCGCAGGAAGGATCGAGAGCTGCATTATGCATGATGAGCAACTTGTCCGCGAAGGAAGGGCATCCAAAGGTCTTCGAACGGTGTGGGAAGTACTAAAGGAGCAGGTCTATCTGGATGCTGTTGCGTACTCCGAGGTTGGGCTCAAGGCTGCCATCCATACCAGCGGAGCGGATCGACTTATGTTTGGCACAGATCACCCCTTCTTCCCGCCCCTGACGAGTGACGAGCAGGGAGAATGGGAGAGTGTCAGCCTGAACGCAAGGGCTGTTGCTCAAGCAGTCGGAAAGGATAGCGAGGACTACAGAGCTATTATGGGAGGGAATGCCATCAGAATCTTGCGGCTCGATGATAAGTCATGATACTAAGAGCTTAAAATTAGCACAAACCAAAGGCCATCCAGATGTATTGAGAATGCTACCGACCAACTCCATGTCCCGTTTTCGTCTCGTATTCCTTGTCATGAGACGGATGCTTCCTCTGCGAACTTGACTTCAGCATGGTGTATCCTCGTCTTTGCAACTAGTAGCTTTTGCTCCGCTTGTTGATAATCGTCAGGTTCAGCTTCTCCCTTCTTCAGGTTCCTCACTGCCTGGACGGCGCGCAGCTTGTCGCAAACCAACTCCCAGTAGAGTCTTCGTTCTGTGCCAAAGTCCATGGAGTAATCTCCAGGCACATTCATTGCACCGTTGAGTGGTGCAGAAGTCGGTTTGCCATCAGAAGTCTCTGCGGTCTTCCGTGATTTGCGCAAGAACTTTTCCCTCGCCTCGTCCTGCTTCTTCTTTTCTTTCTTCTCTTTGAGTCGCCGTCTTGCTTCAGCAATATCTTCCATCTCTTGCGCAGCATCTGCCTGGCGCTTGTCCTCTTCCTCGCGCATGCGCCGCTGCTCGAATAGTCGTGCTCTCTCCTGCTCTATCTCCTGCTTCTCCCGCTGTTCTTTCTCCTCGCGCTCGCGCTTCCAGGCATTCTCTCGCGCCTCAAGGTCGTCGACAAAGTGCTTGCGCTGCTTGTCCATTGTCTCGCGCTCTTGCTTCCGTAGCAGCACAGCTTTGATAGCGCCATCGTAAACCGCGCGTGCGGCGGAATCGGATAGAACATCGCGAGCACGCTCGAACAGTTGCCATTTTTCCGCGTCGAAGTTATCGCCAGCCTTGTCGGGGTGGTATTTCAGAGAGCGCTTTCGCCATGCGCGATGGATGTCTTCTTTCGGGGTAAGGGCGTCAACGCCCAAGAGGTCGTAGATATCGATGTCTTTCGATGCGTACTCCTGCGCATATTGCAGCAGGTCTGCTGATTTCGCGTCCATGATCGTGTTCTTGGCTATGATTCAGCGGTAGACGGCTGTCTCGGTTGGCGGACCAGATATCGTCGTTTGCCAGATAGTGGGAGTGTAGATAAATCGCCAGCCTAAGAGATCGGGCAATATTTAGTGATTCGAAATGTTCAAGCCACAACACATGATGTCTTGGCTGCGCGCAGTGAGCAGTTTTCGGTTCGTGGATGACGTTTATTCAAAGAAGGGAAAATGCATCAAGTTATTGAAGGTCCAAACCTTTTAGAAGTTGCCTGTCGCATCGCGAGAGCACGTGACTCTTAGATAGTCAGCTACCATCTTTCACCAACAGGCAAGGTTCCCATTCTTCTTTACCATAATGTCTTTATATTGGATTATAGCTTGTCATTATTATGCTTTACGATCAAACATCAACTGGCTATTCAAGTTATTACCAAAGCTCACTAGTATGAGACCTAAACATCTTGCACGAAACCGCCTTCCACCCACCATGCTATCACGATATAGACTTTCAACTCTCCACTGTGTCTGAAAAATGAAAGACATTTGGTGAACCCGCCGATAACTTGAGAAGATACCGCTCGTAAGGTCCCAGCGGCTCCTCGACCATGATCCGGCTCCTCTTATCAGTGGGCGCAAGCTTCTCCCCTCCGACGTACTCCCATACCCATCTCCCCTTGCTCCAGGTATCGGGATGACCCATGCCGTCTTCTTCACCCTCTGGATCCCACCCAGGGTGAAATGGCACAGGGTCATCGTATTTTTCTTGGGTTCGCTTCAATTTCCAGCTCTCGAGTAGTGCGGGGCAATCCCAGACAGACGTGTCGTTCAGGCCGAGGCCTTTGCATGCGAGACGGATTCGTACCGTGCTGTGTATGCGCTCGTTGGTGTCTTGGAGAAACCTCGACTCATCGAGCTTTGTATTTGGGTCGGTAGGTCTGTATAGACCGGGTGTACGGATCGTTTGTCCAGAGAATTTGTAAAGGAAGCCGGAAGACTTGTTGATCGAGCCTAGTCCCCATGGCCGGAAAGGGTGGTTGTTCTCGTAGATGGGACTGACTGCCCATCTCTTTGGGGCGTTTTTCTTCTTGTTCTTCCCCTTGCTTTTGGCCTTCTTCTTATCGGTATGGCATGTCTGATAAAACTTTGCTGTTTGTTGGAAATAGCGTTCGAGTGAAGGCAAGTCAAACTCCACGCCGACTGAGGCCAGCTGATCCATCATCCCTGAGCACGAATTAGCACTATACAAGATTTGGAGTCGATGATATTGGAGTCATCCAACACTTACAGGCAAGAGTGCAGTTGGCAATGCCTTGGTCTTCCCATCCACCACCGCAATTAGCATGGTTGCCTGGGAACCAAACCTGCCTAAGATCCGTTGTATCTCTATTTTCAGGTCTTCTCTCCCAAACAGCTGGGCTAAACGGTGGACGTGTCTCGTCAAGAGCAAGAGCCTGAAAGGCATGCTCAATTTTGTCTGACAAACTTGTGTCATGCCACTTGTACGTGCTCAAGAGGTCAGCGCATGAACGATATTCAGTTTGGAATAGGGAAGACTTATTCATCGTTGTCGGCACGGATCCCCAGCTTTTCCAGCCACGAAACACGAGGGATACCAAGGCTGCCTACCGTATCCCAGACGCACACAGCTTTGATCCGGATGAGGTCGCCCGGTCCGTGGTTGTGTTTCACACGAGTGTAGCCCAGCTTCTCCAGGCGAGCTCGATACTCCGTGGCGGCGTCTTTCCCCTTTGGTTTATTGGGAAAGGGGATATCGGGGAATGGATCCTCGTATTCGTCGTCCATCCAGTGCTGCATATCCTTGAAAATGGGATAAAAGTGTTCGACACCCTCTCTCGTGAGGAGACCAAGGTCACCAACCATATTGGCCACTGACCGGACTGTGAAGGCGCCTCTCGAGTATCCAACCAGGATAATCTCATCGCCATCCATATAGTTGGCGCACAAGTACGAATACGTTTCTCTCATGCGCTAAGAGGCAGTGTTAGATAGTCCTTGTCTTGTGCATGAACTGCGTGATACGCACCTCAACTAAACCCAAGCCAAATGCTCCGCCAGTAATACTGTCAAGCATGTTGCTACCAGTGCCGACGCCTGACTCGTAGTTGATGATTTGGATCTTACCGTCACTGCACCTCTTCTTGAAGCAGCGAGAGATGCGGGTGACATTCGAGGGCACTTGAAGAGTCCCCTCTCCTCCCAGTAAGCCAGGCTCTTCATATCCATTGTCGCTGTTCATCCAAGTGCCGTCGCAGCAAGCGATCAATCGCTTGGTCGTCACAGGGCTGCCATTCAAGGCCATTGTAAATGATGTGACAATTCAAAAGAAAGAATTAGTGGTGGTTGGCTCAATTCCTTGACCCAAAGTCCGGCCTCGTTATTGGTAGAGCAATGAGAAGTAAAGAGCTGAAAACAACAACACCCGGCGACACGACGGGTTATTATACAGTCTCAGGGCGAGGGTGCGACAAGAGGCATTGGTAGCAGAAGCCGCCAACGCGACAAGATCTTCCCAACCTAAGGTATTGATGGACGAAATAAGTCACGCAGCCAAGATTCGCTTCCCCTGGTCATAGCCACCAGGGCTGAGTCGCGAGATTGCACTCAAAAGGACCATCCAGGGTATTCCTTTGCCAAGCCGGCGATTACTACTTACACAGCAGGCAGAATCCCCTCCAAAGTCAGGTCAGTCGTCTTACATCAAATCCTTCTTTCCATTGAGATCCAATCGAGTAATAGTCATGATCACAACTTTGTAGCCTCAACAAGCTTCCGGGAACCCTATCAAATGCTGGTCCACTCCCGCTTAAGCCACTTGAATCTCCTCCCGCCGCCAGCATACCTTGTTCTATTCGCTGAGTGGTTCACTAACTCGGTCTATCCCGCTGCATGTCTAAAATGGTGCGGGTTGGCATTTTTGTCCGGTTCAAAAAGGACTAAGCTGACGTCGATCACCACCTCTGAGGTCATTTCAGCATCCGCCTTGCTTGCTCTCGCTCAGCTTCTAATGTTACTGCACCAATCGTTGACCATAGCCACAAATAACTCACAGTATACAAAGACGCTGAGCCTTGCTGGACAGTCACGATCTCCTGCTGCGTCGCGAATCTCTGCTTGTTATAGCAGACCGAAGATGACGGGATGTTGGTGCTGCCCTGGGCCATGTCTCACAACTCAGCAGGACATCGTCCACTAAGAAGAGAGATTACAAGGCGTAGTCGGTCAAATAACTTCATCGGGAAAATATATCGCTGCTTATGCCCCTGGCCTTTCAACCTTGCTGCAGTCATCCCAATCCCGTCTGACTAACTCGTGCATCGGGGAAGGCGATCCTTGTGAGCTTGGCTGCGGGTTGGCTCAACGTTGAACAAGCAATGTTTGCAGCTGATAAGCACTCTCGCAGGCTACAGCGCCTCAAGAAAATAAGGTGAGTTGACAAAAGAACCCGAACAAAGTGGTCAGTTTGGCACATACAGGAAAGACAACACTTCCGAACCAAACATCATAGCTGGAACACATCCGTACGAGAGCTGGGGTATCTTCCTCCTGTCTAAGCCGCGACTTCTATCACGATACAATACTGTACAGCATCCCAACATGACTTACAACCCATCCCATCAATGCTGCTGGTCATCCAATCCCTTCTTCAACCAGTCCGGCACAAAAGCCTTGACTTTGACGCCCATCTTGCTCCCCTCCTCTCCCCACTCAAGTATGAACTCGTCCTCGGGCTTGAACGTCGCCGCAGCCGTCTCCCCCGGAAGTACCACGTCTGTCATGATCTCCAGCCGGCACAGCCCGAGCCCGATGTTGCCCACGCCCTTGAGCCACTTGCCCGCGCTGCGGCCGCGCTTCTCGAACCGCCCTATGCTTGTGCCCCGCGGTATCATGTCCGCCGTCGCGCTCTCGAGCAGGGCCGCTTCACCATTGGAGTGGTACTGGAGCACCGCGGGCGGTGCGCGTTCCTTTTCGTACACCATGCACGGCAGGATACGCTTCCGTACAACACCGCGGTGCTTGGTGCGGATCGTAAGCTCCTGGCCGACGTAGCAGCCCTTGCGGAAGTCGATGCCGTTCATAACGTCCATGTTACTCTCCTGGGGAAGGGCCGTCTCCCGTGAGATCTCGTCCTGGCCCTCTGCCACGCCGTGGAGGTACCGGCGAATTGTGTATGCATCTTCGGTGCTTCGTTCGAGTTCGACGCTGGGAGCTTTCTGGTCCAACCGCAGAAATCGGTATCCCAAGCCAGGCGCCCGCGGATCCTGAAGGGTCAGCTTCGTTTGGTCAACGATCGAGTCCCAATCCAGTGCATTCGAGTCGTCCCAAGCATGCCAAACGGCTGCTTCATCCTCAGCCAGCAGGCGCACAGCAAGCTTTGCTCTCAGCTTGTAGCGCTTGATGTGCTTTGCCAAAGTTTGTGCTTGGTCTGCGTCGACTTCGATCAAGAACCCTGGCTCTTCGGATGAAGCTCCCGAAGCATTGTGATTAGGGTACACGAAGGCATCGTAAAGCACCCTGCCTGTTGCAGTCAGGAACCCAGTATAGAATCCATCTCTTCTCGGCTGCCCGTCCTGAGCAGAAACATTCGCAGTGACAATCCCTTGCAGAAACTTGGCCGCGTCGGGTCCGGCGATAGAGATCAGCCTTCTCGAGGTCAGCTGTGTGAGTCCCGAGGCGGGCGGTGCAGGAGGGGAGAGCGTCGTCGCGAATTGGCGACGTTGCGACCGGCAGCTGCGGCAGATGAGGCCGGAAGAAGAGTCACGAGCTAAGGCTCGCCCCGGGATATTTCGCATGGTGGTGAGTGCGTGGTTCTCAATCGGAGCACGGCTTGATTGACATGGAAGAAGGTTGCTTGGTGCCCGGGGTTTCGGCATGAAAACTTCCATGATGACGTACCGACAAGCATATGGTCCGTGCGCCCCGGGAAGCAGTCATCCCGGACTATTCGGACTTAATCAACGGCCCTCCACATTTTCTAAAGACCGAGAGACCGCGGGGAAAAGGCAGAGGGGTGAGAAAGCAAAAGGATTTGCAGAGGAGTCATTGATGGTTCACAACATGACATATCCTATTCCCGTGCCTCGGCCGGGAAGCACGCAATATCAACCAAGTCAAGCGGATGCCTCGGAGACAAAAGGATTGAACCAGCATCGTAATTGAAGATATGTCAGCGTCGATGTGGAAGCTGCGTAGATAACATCAGCGCCCAACACCTATGGCCAAGTGATAACGCTCTGCATCATGATAGCAACCCTCTGATAGCAACGTAGATGGACGATCTACCCAATTGGCGTCGCTATCCGTCACGTCTCAGATAAGACTTGTGCTCACAGCGGTCAGCAGCTCACCCACAAGCGTTGAGCGTACAGCAGTGATCAGCAGACACCTCTGGCGATAAGCATTCGCATCATCAGCACCAACATGATTACAATATCCAGGCTAGCCAGGTTATCAAGCCCCAGCATTAGAAGCTCTCGTTGCACTTCCTCGGCGGCTCGGCGCTAGATGGCAAGCACGTTCACTTCCCCAGACTTTTCGCTGGCCCCCCCACGAGTCAGCACCACAGACACCCAGTTAACCAATGAGACGTAACAGCGGGGGTTGTGTGCGATTTCCTGTGCCTGGTGTCCGATTTCCGGCCCGGAGGTGAAGCGGAACAGAGTGGGTCCTTTCAGGTCTTGTGACCGATCAAGGCCGGTCGCCGCCCGTTCGTGGTAACGTCCGATGCGGAACCTTGTGTCGATTTGCCAAAGGGGGCGGAGGAGGTGGTTTTGGCTAAGAAAAGGCTTGCGCAAGAATTACAGACATGACATACCAAGACACGCAATAATGCCCCCTGAAGCACGTTGATGCCGTGGGAGGAATTGCGTGCTTGCGCGTTGGTGACGAGTCTCACACAGCCGATTCTTGCACACTTGCAATACGCGTATACGAAAAAGCCGATTGCGATAACGAGCTGTATGTACGTACATAGGGGCCCAGGCTCAAGCGCGCTGCTCCCCTGGCGTTATCAATCTCATGATCCAGATCACCTGGCATACCCCAGTTCCTCCAGAGTCCCCAACCCCTTTCCCGAAGGATCTACGTTTAGCTCACGGTGCAAGAGCGCGAACGTCAGGGTCGGGTCAGTTTGATGAAGCAATTCTCTCCGGTTCATGTCCTCGGTCAGAAACAGACGCCTCGCAATACACAAAACGCTGGCGGCGCAGTCTGGACCTCACCTCGCTTAGGGATGAGCAGCCGTTTCTCTCTCTCCCGCCCTCGGACCATGTAAGATTTACGTAGTAGGCCCCCCATCCACGTGTGCCGGTTGAGTTAAGACAGTCCAGTGTTTGCACATGAGGTTGCTTCTGGGCATTGTTCCATCTGTCAAGGTCAGCCATCGGTCTCGCTCCCCGAAGCGGTCAGCCCATCTTAACCGGGCACGCCATGTGCCCTTGCATGAGGAACGGATTGTGCCTGAGATCCGTGAGGCCCGGGCCATGTCTAAGAAAAAAAGCCAAGATGGCGAGTTAGAAATTGATTAGTGGATCAAGAGACCAGACTGTCCTGGAAACATAATTGTGGTTCCAAGGAAGTGAAAGAAAATTCTTCTCTCTTCCCAGTTACTCCGTATGTACCAAGTCACCATCGTGATCTTACGTATTGGGCGTCCATCCTTCTGCCCTAGGACCCTCTTCAGCAGGTCGCTGGACCACTTCGAGCCCAAAGCGTTGACAAAGGCAGCTGGAGTCCGTCCCATCAGAATGGAAAGTTGCAAGCTGTTGAACCTGAAGCGGGGTCAGTTGAGCCCCGACGACCCGTGCATGCAGAGTTTTGTGCAAGCCATCCTGGTTCCTGATTGTGATCTTGAGGTTTTCAGCCTCTTGACGCCCGGCAAAGTGCAAAATCGGTGGGCCTTGGATCCTCTTGTGCCCCACGGCCGCCTTAACGCGATGCATGTCTCGTGGGGGAAAAGAAAAATCTTAGTGCGAGATCCAAGGCAAACTGCAAAATCCACCGGTGGTTTACCCATGCTGCCATGTTCTGATATTCTGCCAAGCCTTTGTCTGGCCCATCAGGCGAGGGAGACAAGGCGTCGAGCTTTTATCGGCGGGCTGTCTGGCGGGCTCCATGTACGGCCGAAGGGGTTGAGTCCTGGATTGTAATTCTATTGCCTCGTCTCGGCTGTCGTGTCAAATACGGGCAAGGTCCTGCGCCCTGGCGTTGATGCTCTAAATCGTCGGGGTCTTGGCATGTCCGATCAGTGCCCATGTCATGGAGTCTTCTGTCAACTGAGCCGCTGGTGTTGAGAAAGAAATCTCCCCGCTGACAAAACTCCGATCGTTATGCACACCCCAATGTGTATTGTTCTCGAGTCGTGATTGGAAATTTCAGACCTTGAAGGGTGGAACGTCAGGGTCTGCCAGATGGCCAGGAGTAGCTGATGAATCATTCACGATTCACCGAGAGCCACCGGATCGAAGAAAAGAAGAGTGAAAATGAAGGGGGGGGGGGTGCGCGGCTGGCGGAGATGGAGGGTGCGTTTAACGCCTCCAAGTGTCCACACCGCTCGCACGTCCTTGAATGCCGAGTCGCGCGGCCGCTCTTTTTCCTCGTTGGTCCAGAGACGGGTCGGTCCATGATTCAAACCGATGCCGATATCGCGAAATTCTCGCCGCTGATAAGGAATATCGGTCGGAGGCTGGATGGCGTCAACGTCCGCTTCGATGAGATAGCCGGATGGCCGAAGTATGGGAGTCATGACAGGAAAGTTGATGATGATTTTTGAATGTTTTTTTGATTAATTGCTATTGTATCTTTGGGCTCCTTTTTGGGCCTCTGCTTGTTTTTAGTGAGCTATCTACTTTGTGTGGAGGGGACCCTTTGACTGCCACTCAACCCGTAATGTCCAACCAGTTGGTGCACCAGGAGCGGCAACCATCCAATAACTGTCCCCTCACTTCCCAGTGATAATCCTTCTTCTTTGTTCTTCTAGAGTGGTGAAACTGTTCCTTTGTAGTAATGACACAATGAAATCCGTGTAGTCGTATCCTTTATCGATATAAGAAAATGCAGATGCTTTTTGTGCTGTGCTTCCCATGTCCGTGTGGTATCCCGATTTATAGTTCAAAAACGCCATGCAATGCCGCCATCGCTTTGTATGTGAAACAAGTCGCTAAAATAATCACGATTCAATCAAAGGCTGATACTCCTGCTTAGTAGACCGAGATGGCCGACACCATCCTCGCGGGATTTCGAGGTGGCAGGTAGTACTCCTCATCGTAGTATGAATCGGACTCTTCTTGTTCTTGCGACTGCTTCTTGGCGTCCTTCTCATCGAAGCTGAGAATGGGCTGAGGGGGCGATGGTGGCATTGAGTCCTCGTCGGATGAATCCGAGTCGTGGTCGACAAGCTCGGGTGGTGAGTTGGAGTGAGAATGTGTTCGGACGAGTTCAAGCTGGGCGTAGTCCTCCTCGAGGTCATCCTCCTCCATGTCGTCGTCGTCGATCTCAACGTGGGTGATTCGGGGGCTCATGACCTTGGCGGGAGTGGCATTGGACATCTCAATGTCGTCGTCGTCTGAGTCGTAGTCGTCGGAGGCTGAAGAGTCGGAGTCGTAGTCCTCATCATCTTCCTCGGCGATGTTGTCGGCAAATTGCACGTGTCGCTCTTGAGCGTTGGTAGCTCCTCGGACGGACTGGTTGAACCATCGCTCCTGTTCCCGCTCGGCATCGGCAAGCTCAAGCATCAGGGAGTCGAGGAGGTTGGCGTGGCCGACAAGCAGGCGAAGGTCGTGGTCAGACTGGGCAGCCTCGCGAGAGAGCTTAGCCCGCGCCTTGTGGGCGAGGTAGTAAGTTTGTGTGATGGACATGTTCTTCTTGAGGGTGGCTTGTCGGAGAGAAGAGGTGTTGGAGGCAGTGGGCCTGTGGGTGGAAGAAGTTGTTGTAACTGAAGACATATTGAAAAGGTCTTCGGATATGTGGAGGTGTCGAGCCTTTGTATGTATTGGCTATTGATGTTGTGAGTCAAGGCAGCAATCCCGATTGCGGCAGGCTTGAGTTAGCGGCAGGGGTGTCGCGGTGGTGACAATGACTTGTAAGATTGGGTGATAAGGTGCTAGTCGGTCCCGTGTGCTTCAGAAAAGATAAAAGCGAGGACTGTGGGGATGGTAGACCTTGATAGCTTTGTTGCTTGAGTAGTTGTTAGGTTGAAACTGTTCAAGGATTATCTGACTGTTGATAGATGCTTGGAAGAACTGGACCTAGAACGGGGGGGCATCTGAATCCTTTTAACTCCAGTGACGCTTTACGCCCTTTCTTGTTGTCTCACGGGCGTGTGCCTTGGGATTATGGAGTTATGCCCGAAGACGCCGCTAAGCGGACTTTGCACACGCGGACCCGAGGAGTGCGAGCGATGTCCTTCCACAGGGGTGTGTGGCTTAGTGATGCTGGGTGTGTGGATGACCCCGGGGGAGCGCGAAGCCGCGACACCGCAAGGGACCCGAGCAAGACTCCGATCGCTCTTTGTGGTAGAAGTTGTGCAAGTTTAGCACCTACCCCTGTGCTTATTTTCTGCATCACTGACTGCGCAACAGCTGGGTAGAGGCTGGATCTTCGGGCGCGAAACATCCCCGCGGACGGCCGAAATGCAAGGTCCCTTGTCAGCCAAGAGTACCTCGGCCAGCCCGAGGATACAGGCAAAAGACAGGTACCCTCGTCAAGGTCTGTACCCGGGCAAACGGGGCCGGGTCTTACGGATCTTGTCGCCGTGTCGTCGCGGCCTGTCTCGTTGTATGTCCTGTAGTCGCCATGGTTATCTGTTCAATTTACTACCTTGCTATTGATCGCACTATTGATCGCGCACTGCTATGCTCTACCATGACAGGATCCCATATCGCAGAACGTGATGACTCAATACGTCGGCCGCCCAGCATAACTCGAAACGATAGCCGCACGTAGTAAGCAGCACACATAAATCGAGTGCATCGCAATTTCGCACAGGGCTGGCTCAATGTGATTCATAATCGGAGCCTGGCTTTCAAGGTCTGTCAGTGCTTGATTAGAAACTGGGTGCTCTAGCGTCTGTCATCCAACCCATCAGCGTCGTCTATCCTTCCATGTCCGTCTAGCTCGGCCATAAGAACCACGACAAATCCGAGCCAAGGCCCGCCCTTTCAGGGACGTTACCTAAGGCATGGGCATTTCTCAGCAACGTGAACCTTAATCATAATTCGTTGCGCCCTGTCGGCGTCGCGATCATGGTTGTCTCCGACCGTGATGACTCCTTCTATCTCATTTCATGTAGTTAGGTGTGACTCTTCTTCCACTGACGCTTCCGCAGCTGTGTTAGCTCGCAGTTGTAATCCGCAATCTCCATCCATCCCATACACACATACTCGAGACATTGTCGGCATCCCGTGCCTCCCGCGTATCCGTCACGCTGGTTGGCTAAATGACCACAACTGGTCCCTGTCAAAATCACAAGCCTCGCTGCCTCGATCTGTTGAGGCCCGCCAGTATCTACGGCATTCGGCACGGAGCCTTACGCAAGAATGGCTGACACAAAATGGTTCGCAACCCCAATGAAGCTGCCGATTGATCCAGAGCCAAATCCAGTCATGGCTGTCCGTTATGCTGCATGTCTGACCTTACGCAGCAGCCGTCACACACTGACACAACTTACCCTTACACCCTTCAGTACCTTCGCACATCGGTGATGGATCGCTCCGTGTTCCGTCTTCCATGTTTCGTACCAGGAGTCCGCAGACTGCACCCCCCCAGGGCAGGCTCCGCCTCGCTCGTCTTGGGCGGGAGCAATGGCGGGCCAACGCAAAGGTTAATCCAAAGCGAGAACGAGAATGAGTCCGTCCACTCAGAGCTGACGCAAAGCGAAGCCCATGTCCACGTCGCTCATCCGCGGAGCCCTAGGTACGTATCCCATCCCCCTTTGTAGGGCTGAGCTTGTGTCGGCCGCCGTGGGTTGCGTCGCCCTCAGGAGGGAGAGCGAATGCGACCAATGCGGGCCAATGAGGAGACTCGAAGCGGTCAATAATCATCACCATCTTCCTCACTGCCTTGCTGGGCTTGTCCTTGCCCACGTAAGCCAACGTGCCAACCCATCCTTCCACGTCTCTCTCTCAAACGCTGCCAGTTGGCAACTATCAATTAACCTTCTTTGGCTCTCGTCATTATGGGTGATATCCTGCGATGAGGCGTTGCCGGGGCATTCCTCTATCGTGTCTGCCTATCTTTAACGATGATCCCTCTTTCTGCTAGTTCCCAGGCACACGATTGAAGCCTTGTTGTCACGTCTCATCAAGCTGCGTGGTCAACGCAGAGCTTACGCCGCAATCAGATTGTTAGCGAGGCAGCAGAATTCGCTCAATTGACTCAATTCTGTGTTTGGGTTATTTCCCTCTTCCAGTTCAGCCGACACGGCTACGCGGCCATCTGGTCTTTAGCCCTGACTGCATCGTGGACCCTGTCAGTCGGCGTTGAATATGCCCCGGGCCAAGCATTCGCCGGTCAGGCCGGACTTGTTGAATCCCGAATTCACCGACCACCCACCGTGGCTGTCCGAAAGGGGTCCGGACGGCGCAAGGACGGGATTGAGAAGAGTCACGGTGCCCTGAACTCCGCTTTGGAAACGTTTCTCATCTTTCTTTCTCGCTTCTATTGCGGAGAGCGATTCGATGACTCAATCAATCGACTACAGTATCAGCCTTGGTGTTATTCGCAGCTAAACACCACGATGAATCTTGTCTGGTTGGATTTTCGGCAGAATCCATATCCAACAAAACGTTCCATTGCATGCCAGCAACCTTCTAGTTCAGTTCCATTGGACTTGCAGCGGCTGGTGTAGGTCTATGCATGCAAAAGAGGGTTCGATGCGACAATATTCGGGTCGAGCCATTGCATCTGCATCTGTATTTGGATTTTTAAGCGGTTTCACCCATCTGGCTTGAGGAGCCACCGAAGCCGGCAAAATGCATGGAACAAGCCTTGAAGAAGCAAAATCCGCGTATCTATTCTGTGCCACAGGAGCCGCTGGCGCCACAATCACCACAAATAACAACAAGGCGCAGGCCGTGCATATGGTCAAAGACTCTGGTTGGTGAGTCTCATTTCGGCCTCGTGCGAACCATTGACCGCTGGTCTGGTTAAGGTTCCTGGCAACACAGTCAGCGTCCCCAGCAGCGAAAGGGCGGAGATTGAGATTTGGGTGTGGACGTATTGCGAGTCCGCTCCAACCATGCAAAAGCCCGCAGCCCGCCGCCGTTCCAGGGACTTGTCATCTTCTTGGGCTGAGCAAGACTACTGGTAAGCTTGGCTTTCGTAGTGGATGGTCCCTTGAAATCGAAATCTGCTTTGTCAGGACACCCGGCCACTAGAAACCTTCTCGGCCGAGGGATGGCTGGGGAGTGTTTTTATCAATCACGGCGCCGATGATCCACCGTGCATCGCTAAGCAAGTTGATGCCTGATGAGTCGAGTTGATTCCTAATGCGAATACTTTTTTTATGCCGACTGGACCACGTAATATTATAGACATAGGTAACAAGACACACGGGTAACAGGACGCTGGGAAAGCGGTAAACCCCATATCTCTCGAGGAGACAAGAGAGCATTCTTTGAAGCTCATGGCTGCTTGAACCGTCGTTCAGGACAAGGCGAGAGTCGAGTGGCATTGGGCCAAGTACAGTTCTGCATGCATTGATCGCCGCTTCATTATGTATGGGAGCATCAAGGAGCGGTGGGAGGAAAATAGTTACCTCATTTTCACCCTTGCATTCATTCGTTCATTCAACCATTCTACTTCCTCGAGTTGAGTTTTGACCGTCTACCGACATGTCTTTGGATCATCTACCCCCAGAGCTGCTGTCCCTCATCATGCAGGACGTCGACTCACCTTCTGATCTGCATCGACTCATCTCAGCATCACCAACCTGCTTACGAACCTTTTCACAGTCAACGCAGCTCACCCTCTCATGTACCATCAAGAATGCACTTCCTGGTGACAACATTCAGCATGCTCTTGCCATTCTGCAAGCTCCATCTTGCCCGTCTTGCAGCGGCCAAGTTCCCTCCTTTCTCGACCGATACTTCAACTCACTTTCCTCTTTTGAGTTCCCCACAAATAAGGCAGACTTGTTGAGTCTGTATCGTCTCTACAATCATCTTTCTTATCTTTTGGATGCATATTTCGAAAAGACAATGCAGGAACTCGGTCTTTCAGACCAGCAACCGCGTTCCTACCATGACAAGGCATCGCCGATAACATCAGTGCTTCTTCCCTCGCTATCAGAGCGCACACGACTCCAGAGGGGGTTTCTTCGATTCGAACTTTACTGTCGAGTATTTCCTATCCATGACCGTGATCCTTACTCGCTTGGCCCTCACCCTCCTCCAGACTACCCTGCCAACCAACAATTTCGTCTTTTTCTGGCCAATCTGACGCCATGGGAGGTGGAGGAGATGACTTGTGTTGAGCAATATTTTGTCTCTCTTGTCGGAAGGTTTCTCGATGAACTTGAGGAGGAGGTCATCAATGCTGTCATGGCTGCTCCAGGCGTCGTATTGCCCTCGTCATTACTACCGACATCTCAACTATCAGCAGACAATCAGTCCATCCAGGATGAAAACGAAGACAACGTCGTCAAATTCGCAACTTTAGATCTAACTGCCCTGGATATATTCGGCCCTTCCGGTAGACGCCAGTCTCCGCGTTATATCAGCTACATGACCTCGCTGGGTCTGGACTTCATATACCCTCTCATTAAGTCTGACAGAAGCAAGCGAGCAGAATTGATTCGAACAAATCATCCAGTTACACGGGACTTCCTACCCGAAGCGCTAAGCTATGCGCCGAGGAGCGCAAGTAGATAACATGAATATGATACCCCCACGGCGAAACATGACGCCCTGGACGACGATGACCCATCTCATTACAATTTTGGCTATCATTTGTTCACAACTTTCTCAGCGAATGAAGTCCGCATGGGTATATCGTACACGGGCTCTTCATGCTCTCCATGGCGACAGTTAGGATATGTTTTTTGGGATACCCCCAGAATGCAATCCCATGAGGTCTTTGAGGAGCTCCTTGAAGCAATGACCATGTCCTCGGATGAAATTAGGCTGCGCTTCGATCGAAGATTATGGAAATCTGCGGAAGAGCGGCTCGAGGGGACCAAGCTTCCTTGGAAACAGCTGGAAAGGATTGAGCACGAATTTGGCTCTACCATTCTTGGCGCATGAAGGCTATCGTGTATTTTTTGCTTGTCCTTTTCGTTTGATGGTCTGTTCAGCCACTGGATCTTGACAGGCTATATTAGAATGGTATGTTCTAAGAGGAACGCATTTATAGGAAAACTTACGGGATTTGGTCACTCATGCCACCCTAGCTTCCTACTTGAAGCCGATTGACATTACTCAATAGTCACAGGGCGTGAAGATTCCTTCAAGTGGTTTACCAAAAACAATAACATACTGCTGCTTGCCTGAAACACAATGAGAAGCTTCTACAAGCTACTTCCGATATCATGGAATTTTCCTTTCCCCAGTATCATTGTGGTATCCGTGCGTCATCCGAAGCGGATGAGTCCTCGTGACTCTAACAACTTCCCTGCTCTCTTGTGTGGAGAGCGACGGACTTGAATTGTGGCCGATCTCCCGGCAACGTGGAGAAAACAAGGAGGCTCTATTCCTAAACCCCTCCCCCCGTCTGATTATCTCCTAGAACCGAAGACTCTGTCCAACACATCCGCATTCCATGGATTTGCCCGTAAAGTCCGGGATGGCTGACGTCGTCCATGCGCTGGGCTTTGATACTCCACTTCCTTACCCTGCAGCCCGAATTGGAAAACGAGTCGATACATCTCGATAGTTTCTTAGTTGACAACTGTATTCGAAACTTCCGATGACGTGACAATGTTCGGGTTGAGAATGCCATTTGAGTTTCTTTGTTCCTGTGCCGGTCCTGGCAATTACAAAGCTGCGCCCTGTTAGTCGAAGCCATGTGCGCCTGTTTGCCATGTCAGGAAGC
The DNA here is from genome assembly GCA_021730345.1 of Fusarium cicatricum. Lineage (NCBI taxonomy): Eukaryota > Fungi > Ascomycota > Sordariomycetes > Hypocreales > Nectriaceae > Fusarium > Fusarium cicatricum. The sequence continues at coordinate 31,631 of JAJODA010000538.1, forward strand.
GATCAACCGATGAATAACTCGACATGTGTCTTTCCAATCGAAGAGGCGATTAAAGAAATGCGCCACACGCTTGGCCTCGTCAATACCATACGTCATTTAGTGTATGCATCGATCGCCAACGGTCGCTGCGATTTTCTCAATCCGGTACTTCGGGCTTGGCATCCAGGAACTGTGTTCGAATTGATAACTGGTGACGCAGATACGGCCCGACATGAAGGATGAGTTTTCTGGCCACTTGGGGACCGGACTTTTTGGTCCTCAACCACGTCGATCCTCATGGCAACATGTTTCGAACCATCATAGCGGGTTGGTAAACGCAGGGTCGTGAAAAATGTGTTGATTGTTGAGGTTGGACCCTTATTTAATTATCTATTGCCTGTTGTGTCAGCTGAGCTTCACTTTTGAAGAACGCTGACAACAGTTTTGAGATTTTCAGCACCAACAGTCCATGTTGAGATGCAGGGCCAATGGACGAAACTCGACAGGAATTGTCTGACTCGTCACCTAAGTAATATGCGTTACACGCTGGTATAGGCGAGTGGATGGTTCCGCTAGCAAGTTCAATGGTTGTTGGGTTGACCTACATCATGAGAATTCTATGCTATTGTGAGCCACCATGAGGATATTGATACCACCTCTCTTCGTGGCACTGCCATGATCCAAGGTAATGGCTTTAACTACTTCTCTATCAATTCGGATACAATCATACCTACTACAGTATATAGGAGATCTACCTGTCTCAAACATGACTTTACCAGCATTCAAGGACTTTTCGAATCCATAACTCATGGTGAGACGAGTACATGTCGTTGAAGGAATGAACGCCAGGCTTGAACTCTGGAAGGATCACGATGAAACTCAACAACCAACTTTCCGGGTGCATATTGAATAGTCTAGCAGAGATTTCAAGGTCACTTGACTCGATTTCCCTATCTTCAGTGTCGTTCAAGACTTAGTTGGCAACAGATCACCCTGTCCAGGGCACATCCCAATCTGGCGACAACTTGATCCAAGCCTAATCTTTTATGATGGCGGGGTTATATACAGGTTTAGGTATACTCACTCTTATTTGAATAATCAGCCATCGCAAGCTACAAATTACATATCTGTTCCGTTATGCTGCACAGTTCCCTTCAAGGAAGTTGCCTACACACACGACGCAGTAGGCATCTGGATCTATTGATTCAGTTACTCATATCCGAAGATTATGATAGATAAACATAACAGATCCAGAGATACAACCTCAGAATAAGTTCAACAGCCCACATATTCTCTTCACTACCCTGGCTTACACCCTCGAAGCTGTCGCCCAAGTTCCAAGGATGCAAGACTACCCAGTACCTACCCTAACATGGGAAATGGCTGCCCAACTAACCAGCATGAGAATGCTCTCTTCAATCATTTAAGATATTTTCGCCACAGCAGATCGTCAATAGTCTGTCTGACGTTGTTCACATTCGGCAAACGGTTGCACAGCTGTTTGCGGTTCGTACCTGAAGTTCCTGCATCCCGCGGGTATCCTATATATACCTTTTAATGAACTTTGCCGGTCGGAGCTCCCATGGTGTAGTGGTTTATCACGCAGCTCTTGTACGTACCCTAAATGCGCTTACAGTCTGAATTCCGTTAACAATTTCCAGATATGTCCAATACTCAATGGAGGTATGCTGAGGTCGCGAGTTCAATCCTCGCTGGGAGCACACATTTTTATTTTTTGCGGATGGCTACGATATGTAGGAGTCGTGGTTTTGAAGTTGATGATGTTTTTGAGTGTTGTCTGGCCGTGGTGGTGGCGGTGGAGAGAGTAGTAGAGGTGGAGGATAGCTAGCATCCTGAGGTGAATTCTGGCTGAGATTGTTCCGTAATTACACCCTGGATCATATATGTTTGTTTTATTGTTGTCTATAAAATGTAGACTTAATCGCATTCTAGTGAATGACGCTTCTAAGATTAATGTAGTTGTGGTGGTAGTAGAGCGGAAGAAAGCCGATATGTATTCTCGCGAACTCTGACGAGAAAGCTCTGGTCTCAACACACTCTAGGTATTTGGTCCTGCTTTTTGAGACCGTCTCTCATGACCTCCTTTCATTTCGCTACCATCTGATCATTGTATTTAACCAAGGTATTACAGTAATGCCTTGGATAGCAGTTGGTTGTCTAGTGACGGTGGTGAATGTATGTAAGTAGGCATCAGGTCAATGTTCATACTATTAGCTCTCGACATCTACCAATGCTGTGCGGCCTTTGCTTTGCGGAACTTTTTGTATTTGATCGCTTGAATCTATGATAAGGTCACCAATTATATTCCCCCCCAAATTCATCTTCGCTGCTATTCCATGACGTTGGCAAAGAGATTTCTTTGGGTAATAGGATTTAGGCAAGGCAAAGTAAGAACAGGAGGCCAGAACCCATTCTTCCAGCAAAGTAGCCGTTGCACAGCATTGATGCTCGCTATACGCAAGCCTACTCTGCTCGGAGCTTCTGCTTTGTCCGCTTCCGCTTCCCACCGACTTCTCGCCCCTCCTCGACCTCCAACAAGGCCTCACGCTTCTTCTCCGAAACAAGCTTCAAGGCGTCCCTGACCACACGGGTCTCCAGGTTGACGCCCTCCTCCTCCCACGCTTCCATATCGCGGCCCACACGCTTCTCGATCGTCAGGGCCAGCTCCACATCACGCTGTCCGACAAAGCTGACCGCCTCACCCTTGCGGCCGGCACGCGCCGTACGACCGACACGGTGAATAAAGTCGTCAGGGTCGCGAGGCAGGTCGTAGTTGATGACGAGGCTGACCTCAGGAATATCGAGACCTCGAGCGGCCACGTCGGTCGCCACGAGGATGCGGGCCGCCGAGGCACGGAAACGAGCTAGGTTGTCAACTCTCTGCCTCTGAGGGAGTTTGGAGTGGAGCGAGGTAACTCGGTGTTCGAGCATCCGCAGGAGATGATGGAGATAATCGGCAGTCGAGGTACGGTTGCAAAAGAGGATAACCGTCTTGTCGACGTTGGCCTCGGTAAGCAGGAAGACGTGAAGGTAGTGCTCTTTGTGAGTGACGGGAACTTTGAGATACATCGACTTCAGGGTTGCGGGAATGGCCAGCATCTGCGTGTCGACCTCGCAAACAAAGACCGGTTGCTTGCCCTCCTTGATGGGCATGTCTTTCAAAGCGCGGACTTCCGGAGTAATGGTGGCAGTGAAGAGCAGCGTCTGCCGCTCCGTGGCAGGGGGCAAGACTGAGAGACACTCCTCGACATCAGGCAGCATGCTTCCCTGTCCAGTGCCATTGAGGAGTCGATCGGCTTCATCGAGGACCACGTAACGGACTCTCCTCAATCCGCAAATAGTATCTTCTCCAGAAGTTCGGACGTGATCGGCCAAGCGACCGGGAGTTGCAATCACAACGTGAGGCCGCTTGCCGAGCTCGATCGCTTGGGGGCGCATGTCAGACCCTCCTGTCACCAGGATGGCCTTGAGGCTCTGCGGGGATGAGATGGCTTTGAACTGCTCATAGATCTGGAGCGCCAGTTCACGTGTGGGCGTCAACACAAGAGCAAAGATTCCAGTAGGATCCTGAGCCCATTTCTGTAGGATGGGCACTGCAAAGGCAACTGTTTTACCCGAACCAGTTCGACTTCCACCGATGCAATCTCTCCCTTTGAGAATTTCAGGAATGCACCCCTTCTGAATACCGGTGGGCCTCTTGATGGCCATGTTTCCCAGTGACTGGACGAGCCATGGTTGAACATTGATTGCAGAAAACGTGGTATTGGGGTCGGTAGGAGCGAGAATCGATTTTTTTGAGATGACTAGAGGTTCCGATTGAGACTCTTTCTTGTCTACCTGGGTAGTGCGTCTAATTCGGGACGGAGCCTTGATTGTGGAAAGCACCCTCTCTAGCTCTTCTTCATCCTCATCATCGTCTAGGTCGTCGCCATCGTGGGGGACTGGAGACGGCGAAGTTCTCCGACGTTTTCGGGATGCGGCGCTGTCAAGATAATCCGACTCGTCAGAGGATGAAGCGATATCAGAGGAGACATGCTCGTCTGACGCAGCAGTCGCGTGGTCGGGATCGGCGGGCGGCAACATGGTTCGGTTTTATAAATTGCACGAGTTGCGAAAGTCCATACAAGCAATGCAAATCTCGAACCTGGCTGGAAATTTTTGGCGGTGACAGGCGTCGCAAAAGTCGCGGGACCCTTCCCCACTAGCCGAGCCGCGGATCCATGGTGGGGTCAAAAAGCGTAGTGGGGGCCAATAGGACTAGGAAATTCTAAACGCGCGCTTAGAACCCTCTCTAGATGGCGTCCTCGGCGTGTCATTGCCTCGCTCCCGGGTTTCAAATGCATAATATTGACATAATAAATTGCAAGTTACAGAATTGTCCCACTTCATGGCTCAACGCAGATGGTGAACCGGACTTCGGCTGTATTCTGGGCCAGGGGAAGTACAAGCCGACAGCCGGGCGCTTGTCTGCTTGTAGTTCACCGTGCGACATGGACGAGCCAGGGTCTTTGCAGCAAATGAGGAGACGTTGCCGGGATGGGGTCAGCTGCGGCGTCGTGAGGTGATGTGATGAGACGGCAAATGCGTTTGAGTGATTGATTGGCCTGGTTTGTTATTGATCGTTCGGCTCTCTTCAATTGGGGTGTAAGATTGCTTGAATGTAGCTTTCCGTTGATAGGCACGGATTGCAAACTCAGGGGCATCCAATGTGTCCCCCTTTCGACTGTTGACATTGCCAAGTATCAGGCAGGGGGCCTTTGAAAGCTCAGCAGAGCACGTTAGAGGATCATCTTTGAGGCTCCCAACGTTCACTTGCTTGTGGTTGGGCCACGTTGATGTAAGGCGAGCGCTTCTCAAGCGTTGGACCCCAAAATGCACCGTATAGACTCCGCACAGATGCCATGCAATGCAGTACCGTACTCATTGAATCCTGGATTGGGGACAGGGCTTAGGTCATGAGGAGACATGGCGGCGACCAAGCTGCAGATGAGCAATGGCTCAAGTAAGAAATGACGACGTCGATGACGGAGGAATCAGCGAACAGGACTGTAGGACGACGACTATTGTCGGGGCGCCAAGCAAATGCTTGGCTTACACATGTGCACCAAGGGGCGCTGAGCATGGGATCAACCAAAGATGAAAGAAATTCGAATGGGTGACCAAGACCAACAACATTCCAACCTAGTTGCCGGCATCTTACTTGCTGATGCTGAGATTGATGATCGTGCTAAGCCTTGGCTGGTCCGACATGGCGCATTGTAATTGGGTTTGAAGATAAAACTGATGTCTTTTTATTTTTATTTTTTTAATACGAATAGTATCATTCTCTTGGTCAAACAGGCAATCCGACCATAACGGCAAAAAGACGCGTGCCGCAAGTGATAGATTCATTACCTTATGGTTAGTATTCAAGCCCACGTCAGCTTGGAGGAACCACATCGAAAATTCTGAGACAAAGCCCAAACAGCCAGCTCACGGAAAGCCCGCCTTTCAGGGCTAGGTCAGCCCCACCTTCCAGGGAGTCCAACCCGACCGCTCCATCCCCGCGGCGCCCAAGAGCGCCACTGCAAGCGCTGTACAGACTGGGCTATAAGACAGTGAAGCTCCAGGGCGGCAGGGCGGGCTGTCGCTGTATCTGTACAATACAGGGATCCATGGGTGTCCGCACCAAGTTGGAAGGTGCCCAAGCGACGCGGCGCCCCGCCCTCAGGTCGGGTGGCAGTCACAAGCCCTCTCTGATCCAGCCCAGTCTGGCATCTATCTACCTCTCTCCTCTTCTTCCTTTGGCTCTCCCATATCCTCTGATAACTGTTCTTTCTCCTGTTTCAGACTCGCACAGCGACGTATCGTTCGTTGCCACGCTTCTAAGCCATCTTTTGCCCTCTCACGACTTCTTTACTGGGCCTTCTCTCCACAAGCCGCGAATCAGCCTTCCCCGCTATTCGGCATCGCCTGTTACTTCTGCGGTTGCCTCGCTTCCTCGACCATAACAGCACCAATCTCCAATCTCACTCTCCTCTCGCTCCAAAACGTCGTTTAATTCTTTTCAACGCTCACTACCACGTCCATCGGTTGCTCTTATAGAATTTTTGCCCCGCGTGCATCGAGCGACTAGCTTTACCCGAACTGCCATCTAACGAAGACGCCGGCCGATCGACGACCTTGCCAACGTAATCGCAACTGCTGTAACCGACCTCTTCACGTTTTGGACGTTTCCTTTCAAGTCTACTTGACGTGGAGCTACACAGCAAGCTGCACTTCTCAGCCTTGGTTCTACACTTGCGTCTTGCTTCTCACGGTCTATAAGCTGCCCGAAGCAGCTCAACATCGTCAAGATGGCCGACCACCAACCTCAGTCTTCTGATTCGATTCCCCAGCCTGTACGCATTCCAGTTCTTACCCCCTGTTTCGTCTGCTTACTGACGGCTTCCAGCAACCTCCCGCCTCTGTTACTCCCATTTCCCTCCCAACATCTAACTCAGGACCATCTCCTGTCCCTCTTCTGCGTCCCGCCATTCCCGGCGCCAGGAGTGGTGGGGCCCGGACACCAAGACTCGGCCTTGCTATCCCCCCATCTCCCAATGCCAAACCTGTCGGCAACCACGGCGCTCCAGCTCCTGTGCCTTCGAGACCTGCTCTGCCGACATTACACCTGGCGACACCCATGGGAAGCCAAATTACACCTCACGAGCAACCTCCTCGATTACAATGCGCCACTCAGCCATCAGCAAGCGGCGGAAGTGAGAGCAGCGCTGCTCATTCAAGGTCCGGCAGTTTTGGACCCCTTGATGGTAGAGCTAGCAACCCTACCTCCGCTGGATCACAGTACTCGGCTCTTTCTTTCGCTTCTCAGTATGGCATTGGTGTGTCAAGGCCCCAGGGAACTCCAGACCCGGTGTCGGCCGTTGGTTCCATGTATTCCGAGAGGAGCGAGGGTGGTGTTTCCATGGAACGTGATGGTAGCCTGCAAGGACTGGAGGCTTTTGACAAACTGAGCCTCGAAAAGGCCAGGACTCTTGACGTGGACGACTTGGACGAAGAGGGCTGGAGAATTGCCAGCATGGAAAACAGGATTGTGGAAATAGGCAACCTTGGCGAGGGCGCCGGTGGTGCTGTCACAAGGTGCAAGCTTAAGGGCGGCAACACTGTGTTTGCATTGAAGGTGAGCCAGCATTTACATTGGCCAGACACGTTCATCAACTGACATGCTACAGGTCATTACTACCAATCCTGACCCTGATGTCAAGAAGCAGATTCTCCGAGAGCTCGGTTTCAACAAAGAGTGCGCTTCAGACCATATTTGCCGCTATTACGGCGCCTTTGTTGATCCTGCCACGGCCACCATTTCTATCGCCATGGAGTTTTGCGAGGGTGGCTCACTCGACAGCATCTACAAAGAAGTTAAGCGTCTGGGTGGTCGAACTGGAGAAAAGGTTCTTGGAAAGATTGCAGAAGGCGTGTTAGGGGGTCTCACATATCTGCACACCCGCCGAATCATTCATCGAGACATCAAGCCATCCAACATTCTTCTCTGCCGAGATGGTGCAGTCAAGCTCTGCGATTTTGGAGTTTCCGGCGACTTCGGTACTAAGGGCGAGGCCAACACCTTCATTGGCACTAGCTACTACATGGCTCCTGAACGCATCACTGGCCAGTCGTACACCATTACCTCGGACGTGTGGTCTACGGGCGTTACTCTCCTTGAAGTTGCACAGCATCGCTTCCCCTTCCCGGCTGACGGCACGGAAATGCAGCCACGCGCTGGACTTATCGACCTTCTCACTTACATTGTCAGGCAATCAGTGCCCAAGCTCAAGGACGAACCTGAAATGAATGTATATTGGAGCGACAACTTCAAATACTTTATTGAGTGCTGGTATGTCAAGTCCACTGACCCCTTTTGTAGGCGTTTACTAACAGCAATCAGCTTGGAAAAGCAGCCCAACCGCCGAGCAAGCCCTTGGAAGATGATGGAGCATCCTTGGATGGTCGAGATGCGTTCCAAGCGTGTCAACATGGTGAAATACCTGTCGGGTGTGTGGGGTTGGGATGTGTAGTCCAGGGCCGCAGAGGTAACTACCGACGCTTAGGACCTGTAAGACCGGGAAACATGGACCGGTGACTCGGATCCGTGCCACTAACATGGGGATGGCATCTTACTAGATGACGTCTACCATTCTGGCTCATGACCAACATGAACAAGGCTGGGCCTGTGTCATGAGGCTTTCGTCCAAGGTATAATCTTTGTACCTATGCTATGAATATGGCCATGGCTATGGCTATGCGCCCAAAGAGAGATGAGTCAGCCAAATGCGACGAACAGTGAGGAGGTCGATTCGCGGATCAATTGAACGGCGGTGATGATGGATATACCAGGAGGCATATGTATTGCAGAACGCCCAGATTCTGGTGAGACCAAAAATTGTGTTGGAAACCAGCGGACCTCAGAAGGGGCAAGAGTTTCTCATTTAGCGCCTTATCAGCGTCACCTTCAATTTCTATGTACTTTCTCACTTTAATAGATGGGTATCATGTTATTGGAAATATGGTTTTCTTTGTGGCATACATCCCCAATATTGATCTTGACCTCGCACATGCCTCTAAGCCGTCGCCGTCTCCTCTGGCGGATCGCCCATGAGCTCTCGTAATGCGATGGTGGCGTACGCACTCCGTCCAAGTTGAAACTTGACAATGGCTGCGAGCTTGGTGGGCTCCTGCGTAGCTTCAGCCTCATCAGCAGGGGCGGCGGCGTCTTTGGCCGCCGGGGTAGTTTCTCCCTCCTTGGCATCGGCTTCGGCCATCTCAACCTCGGCAGATGCTGGCGCATCGCCTTCAACCTTGGCCTTCTTAGCAGCCGACTCGGCGATGGAGTCCTCGCGGGAGCGCTTCCGGCTGGGGCCCTTGGCCGCCTTGATGACGTCCAGGTCGGTCGGGTGCATCTGCTCAGTGTCGTCGGCGTAGGCGCGGACCTCGACAGACGGCTCGGCGAGGAAGCGGTTCATGAGCTTACGGTACCGGCCGGGCAGACTGAACTCGCGGCGCATGCGACGCATCTTGAGCGGGTCAAGGGCGCCATTCTCCTCGCGACCCATAAACTCCTCGTAGTAAGTACCGATCTCATTGTCCGGGTAGATGACGTCGTATCCCGGCGTGGGCAGCACAACGTCAAAGATGGTGTAGGCACCGCTCGAGGCCTCGTCCTCGTTGATGGCACGGGCTCGCACAGGGGCGTCCTCGTCGTCCTCGACGACAGGGTTAATGATGTCGTCGCCGTCCTGGTCTTGCCCACCAACAAGAGGCGTGACCTCTGCCGGCACGATGATCAGGTCACCAGCCGTGACGGCAGCCCCGTAGAGCTCCCAGCGACGGCTGGCGGCGTGGTTCCAGACGTAGGACTGGTAGGCATGGAGGTACATTGAGCGCAAGCCACGAGTGATGTGTACGAGGGAGCCGATAAAGTCACGTCGGGACTGGGCGCCCTGGCGGTTCAGGTGTCGAAAGATGCAGTTCTCGGCGGAGAATCGGCGGGGCATGATGCTGATAGCCCTGTCGACGTCCTTGTTCGTGAGGAAGAGCATGCAGGCTTGGTTCCGGAGATACTCGTCTCTCTTGGAGGGTTCCTCGGGAATCTCTCCTGCCTCTGCCTTTTCCGCAATCTCGCTGTCGTAGCGTAGAAGGGCCTTGACTGCTTCTTCATACTTGTCGCCCAGGATCAGCTGTCCGACCTGGTGCGTGCCGACTTCGTAGGTTCCGAAACGCTGGTGGCCAAAGTAGTTGAGCCAGCCATACTCGGCCATGTGGGCGATGGCAGAGTCGACATTCTTCTTCAACTTCTCGACCTGCTGCGCGATGGGCTCATCGCTAGCCTCACCAACCATCTGGCAGCTCTTGATGGCGATCACAAACTCGTTTCCGAGCAGCTGGCCCAAGTGGATTGAATTGTCGTTATACTCGTAGTCTCCGGTCGACACGCCCCAGAGCCTGCCATTGATGCCGTTCAGAGCGCTCGGCCGCATATAACGCACCGAACAACGCTGCACCGTCGAGGCTCTGCGGTCCTTGGTGCCAGCGTATCCGATGACCTGAGGCTTGACCTTGAGGAATCGGGCAATCTGGTTGACAGCGTCCATGGTATCGCGGTTCTCCTTGAACAGAGTGAAATGCAGATACTCGCCGGCTGGCTTCTCTTCGCGCTTCTGGCGGCGCTGACCACCGCGCTTCTTGCTGTTACCTTTCCGCGGGGGAATTAATGTTGCGACAATGGCCCCCATGTCGCTCGTGTTGGTGTCTACCCGAGACTTGAAGATGCGCCGGATTTCCTGGTGTACCTGACCACGTTTGGGCCTGTCGTCGATAGGTTCAGAAGTGACAGACTTTTTCTTCTCATTGTCGGGGCCTGCGCCGGCCTTGTACAGCTCTACGAGCTCCTGGGCAAAGCGTTGGTCGGTCAGCTTTTCGAGAGCGGCTGCGTCTTCTTCCGAAACATCATTGATCTGCTCCGGAATGACAGGCTTGGTTTCTGTGCTTTCGCTCGGGTCCTGCTTCTCAGCAGCTTGCGCGGGTTTCTCTTCCTTGGTCTCTTCGACTGCTGGTCCGGCATTGGATTCCTGCTTCGCTTCTGGAGCCTGTGACAGCCTCAGTATGGTGACTAGATCATTGCATCTGTATTAGGCACTTACCGGTGCATCCCTCTCACCCAGTCCGACGTGGCCAAGATGAAGGACGGTGCCATCCTCTTTGATCTCGTTGACTTGGAAGTCTGAGAACCTAAATGCCGGTCAGAACATGCCAGAGCTTGAATTCAGAGGGATCAAGGACGTACCTAGTGCGCATCTCACCAGTCCATGTTATCGTCAATGGAGTAACTCGCTGACTGATACCGATGGATTTCGTGTAAGAGGCGCTTCCACGCACTGTATAATGAGCTTGGTCCGCCATGATGATTGCAGTCTACCTCGTGGCGAGCGACGTGTTGCGACAGCTATGTTTATTCCATCTATCCAGAGGCTTGGCGGGGCTAGTGTGACGCGCTGGAATTTTTTCCGGCAATATTTCCAAGGACGCTGGATTTAGCGAGCGGTGAAGTCGCAACACCAATCGAAGAGTAGCGCATTCTTGGATTGGCAGGCGGTGAGCCGTAGTGATACCTCCTAGATGCATGAACTCAACTAGGACGACTTTCATCGTCAAGAACCTGGAAGTTTATTGATCATGGACTAGGTATCTTATACTGTGGCAATAACATTTCCATCATAGCGTTTGCACTAGAACCGAGAGTCGATAGCAGTTGCTGGCTCTGTCATCATGATCTGAGCCTCAACCAAGTCTTCCTTTTCCAACGTTAAGCTCGGGGATGCCCTTGTGTTGCTCATTGCGATGAACATGCGACTCATGCGCCTGAACATATTCGTAGCATGCATCAAAGAGATCCAAGAACTGGTTGCATTGGAAACTGTAGATTCAGGCGGGTCGCGAACTTACCCTCTATTCTTTGCCCGGCTTGGGTGTGATGATAGCAGTTAGCTGAACAGGCGCCATGACGACTAAACTAATGAAGCAGTGACAATATACTTCGTATGAAAAGGAGATCGGGATATGGATGTGGCAATATTGAAAGACTGAATTAAAATACCATTGAACCAGGGGTCGTCTTTGATGGCGAGGCATGCAACAGTATAACGTTACCCTGGATCCAGCCGCGAAGATGATTATCAGAAGCGGTCTATTGTCGACGTTTATACCGATGAGACATTGAGATTGGACCTTGGCGTAATCTCTATAGTTTAAGTGAATGCAAGGACTATCCAGTGTTGAACTGAGCTTATTTAACAAATCTCATTACTAGCTTTCTAGTCTAAACTCCAGTATTTATTTTCTCTTAAAAGACCACGAGATGAAGCTTAGGCTTGTGGTGTGATGCACCCCTGCAGAGAGCCTGTGTTTGATACCCTACGGCCAAGGATGTCTTCGCTTTGAAATCCCTTTCCCAACTTCCATGTTCCCTCGCTTGGTCAGTTCTCATCAGCAAGTGCTCGGCTACCTAAGGTACCCGGGAAAGCCGCCCATTTGCAGGGATACTTGGTGCACACGACAAGACGTGATCCAACCGCAACTCTTCCCCTATATCCAAGTCACCGTTACTCCCAAGACCCCAGGCCAGGTCATAAGCACAACTCATATAGAGCCCAACGTTTGCAATAAACACCAGTGGACGCCCACAGCCTTACATCTCCTCAAGTGACTTTGTGTGGACAACTCTTAACCGCGTCTGCGGTTGACTGCATGACAAGCAACATCTGACATGTCAACCATGGGCCGTCGAGACAAAGGACAAGGAAAGAGTCTGTGGTACACAGCATCGCAAGATCCTCTATATCGGCGCAAGTACGACCAACTGTTTGACAGAACGTGCAGGTATAATCCACCTGGAAGATGCCAGTTATCGACGGCGGATTTCCAAGAGACATTCCCAACGTAAGCATTATCTTCTAACCCGCACAAATTTTGAATTACGGACCTTTTCAAGGATCCCTTTTAATACTCCACCAAGCTCATGAACCCCAGATATCCTTACCCTTGTCGACTGGCCTCGTCTGTGATGATCGTTGGACCTTTGGCGACCTGGCAGATGTGATGTCTTACTCCAGAAGTGAGAAACCCAGTCTGAGCACTGCTCGACAATGTAAACCAGCTTACAGAATGCAGACCCCTTGTCCGTCCTTGGCTCTGCTGCATCCAGCGAGGATGATAGGCAGTCTCGCACGATTGGCCTCGACGAAGATTCTCTTCTCGAAGTCTGCGACACTGTTCGAGCTAGCCTCCATGAAGGACGCAGTCTTGGACTGAGATGGGAAGAAGCAATGGGGTTTCTGGCCGCGATACTGAGAAACGAGACCAACGGGATGCCCTTCATAGAGTTTGCGGCCATCGAAAATGCGCGTCTCGACAAGCTTCTTTCGGATATCATTGATCCAGAAAATCGCCCTTCACCAACACCGGCCAGATTCGAGGCCGATGTTCGACTAGCGGAGCAACTTCAACGACGATGGAGGGCTCGGTTTCGAGAAGACTACTTTAGCATTGACCAGGAAAGATATCTCAGCCTTTCCAAGACAGGCCGGCTCAAAGACGTTGACTTTAACCTTGGAAGCGTGAGCGGCCAGGAACGTTGGAAGGCCAAAGGCTGCGAGACTCTATCAGAACTCGAAGGTAACCTCGAGTTTGAGCCAGGGCAGTAAGATGCCCTCTAAAGCCCAAGGAAGAGTTCTTGCTGATGAATATGATACAGCTGGTGGCTGAATTTGGCCTGCGCCCATCGAGATAGCATCATTGGTAGTGCACGCGAGACACCCACCAAGGGGAAGTATGGGGTTGCTGCGTTGCCCCTTTTGACGGGCAGAGAAGACATTTCCTCGAATGATGGGACTATTCGGTATATTAGGGAGGGTAAAATCACCGACATGCATGTGTCGCTCATATCTCAAGTGGGCTCGACGATCCGCATCTTGCGTGGACATCGACTCCATAGCCCGCTTGCGCTAAAAGCCGGCATACGATATG
>JAJODA010000539.1:0-20680 GCA_021730345.1 Fusarium cicatricum
TTTTAAATCTCTCCTCCCACCACTCGCTTTCGAAATTTTTCTTCTCTTCTGCTCTTCGTCTCGCATACCCGGTTCAAGCATCCGATCTGCGATTTTGTATGTGCATTCCATCTCCAGGCCTTTGACAAGAAGAACATCATCAGAAGGACTCTTTGCTTTGCAAGCTTCGTTCGAGATCTTCTTCATCATCGTCCTCGTCGCTCATCTCTCTTCACCTGCTGACCTATTCTTCTTCGCAGCACACTTCCAAAACACACAAGCAAACCTCTAAAACACCGCCAAAATGGGTAAGGAGGAGAAGACTCACCTCAACGTCGTCGTCATCGGCCACGTCGACTCTGGCAAGTCGACCACCGTGAGTACAGCCTTTCCTTCACGATCAGATAATCCTGATCGCGATACCCCGCCTTCTGGGTGGGCTTTTCATCAGGCACATATGCTAACGGAGTTTCAAAGACCGGTCACTTGATCTACCAGTGCGGTGGTATCGACAAGCGAACCATCGAGAAGTTCGAGAAGGTTGGTGAACATTTCCTCGATCGCGCGCCTTGCCCTGGATAGTCAAATCCTCGTCGATTCTCCCTCTCACGAAACGCAAAGCGCCCGCTTCCCTCCCGAGTGTACAAATTTTGTGGTCTGCCCGCATTTTTTGGTGGGGTGTTTTACCCCGCCTCTTGGGAGAGACGTTGGCGTAATGCCCTGGTCCCTGCACACAAAACTCATCAAATCTCTTGGCGTGCATCATCAACTCCCTCGAACCAGACACTAACAGAGTCAACAATAGGAAGCCGCCGAGCTCGGTAAGGGTTCCTTCAAGTATGCCTGGGTTCTTGACAAGCTCAAGGCCGAGCGTGAGCGTGGTATCACCATCGACATTGCCCTGTGGAAGTTCGAGACTCCCCGCTACTTTGTCACCGTCATTGGTATGTTGCTTCATGCTTTTACTATCCTGGCATCTGCTAACCATACTCGTAGACGCTCCCGGTCACCGTGATTTCATCAAGAACATGATCACTGGTACTTCCCAGGCCGACTGCGCCATTCTCATCATTGCCGCCGGTACTGGTGAGTTCGAGGCTGGTATCTCCAAGGATGGCCAGACTCGTGAGCACGCCCTGCTTGCCTACACCCTCGGTGTCAAGAACCTCATCGTTGCCATCAACAAGATGGACACCACCAAGTGGTCTGAGGCCCGTTACCAGGAGATCATCAAGGAGACCTCCAACTTCATCAAGAAGGTCGGCTACAACCCCAAGGCTGTTGCCTTCGTCCCCATCTCCGGTTTCAACGGCGACAACATGTTGGCTGCCTCTAGCAACTGCCCCTGGTACAAGGGCTGGGAGCGTGAGATCAAGTCTGGCAAGCTCTCTGGCAAGACCCTCCTCGAGGCCATCGACTCCATCGAGCCCCCCAAGCGCCCCAACGACAAGCCCCTCCGACTTCCCCTTCAGGATGTCTACAAGATTGGTGGTATTGGAACGGTGCCTGTCGGCCGTATCGAGACTGGTATCATCAAGCCCGGTATGGTCGTTACCTTCGCTCCCTCCAACGTCACCACTGAAGTCAAGTCCGTCGAGATGCACCACGAGCAGCTTACTCAGGGCATGCCCGGTGACAACGTCGGCTTCAACGTGAAGAACGTCTCCGTCAAGGAAATCCGACGTGGCAACGTCGCTGGTGACTCCAAGAACGACCCCCCTGCTGGTGCCGCCAACTTCACCGCCCAGGTCATCGTCCTCAACCACCCTGGCCAGGTTGGTGCTGGTTACGCCCCCGTTCTGGACTGCCACACTGCCCACATTGCCTGCAAGTTCTCCGAGATCCTCGAGAAGATCGATCGCCGAACTGGTAAGGCTGTTGAGTCCGCCCCCAAGTTCATCAAGTCTGGTGACTCCGCCATCGTCAAGATGGTTCCCTCCAAGCCCATGTGTGTTGAGGCTTTCACCGACTACCCTCCTCTGGGCCGTTTCGCCGTCCGTGACATGCGACAGACCGTCGCTGTCGGTGTCATCAAGGCCGTCGAGAAGCAGGTTGGTGGATCTGGCAAGGTCACCAAGTCTGCCGCCAAGGCTGGCAAGAAATAAGCTCCTTATTTCTGAACCGACAACCTCGAGTGGGATCTTACGACTTCGATCTCGCGCCCAACGGCTGATGTACTCACTTCAACGACGATATGATTTCGCATGCTGTGCATGAGCACTCGGCTTTAGTCTTGGGGACACATAATGAGAGGCAGGGAAAAGCCTCGGATCTCAGGTTGTGCCAACACAAAAAAGAATAGAGAGTCTAGAAGTGATTCGTGCAACTTTTCATTGTTCCTTATGCTTGTGATTTTATCTATGTGATTGACGTTACTGTGATGGTGTTAATACTTGTTCCTCTTCGTCTCAGTGGTGTTGAGATAAAGTGATGTGGTCATTGTGTCCCAGCCGCTTCTTGTCCTCCTGTAAACTCTTAGGCCAGTGCTGTCATTGTAGCCACACATCATCAAATCATGTTGTCATGCTGCCATGAGGATATTTGAATGTTCACGTCTATTCTCGTCTTGACATCTTCATACATACATGTGATGTTGTTACATATAGTACAGATTATACAAAATTACACAGCGGATTCCCGTCGCTTTGTTCCCAGAATGTTTTACACTTCACCTCGTTTTGTCTTCCGTCTCTTTCTCCCCTTGCGACTCGCTGGGCCTTTGCAGTTGCTCTTCTGGCGAGAGAGTCTTCACTGTCTTAGTGTCGGCGGCAGAAGACTCTTCTGAAGTTGGCTCCTGTTTCACGTTGCTCTCCTGCCAACGCTCAGCGGCCTTCTCGTCTTTTACGTCAACGTCCTGCGATGACGGCACGGGTGAGGCTGCGGGATGGTTGCGCTGATACTCGTTCGCGATCTCAGCCTCGATATCCTCTGAAGACAACTCTTCGTATCTGTGGTCCGGGAATCGCTGGCGGCCCCTTGTGCTTGGCGTAGCTGTCTTGTTCCTCGTGCCTCCACGGGTTGAGGAACCGCCGAAAGAGTTGAATCCGCCGCTCTTCTCTCGGGGCTTGGTAGGCCTGTCCCTGAGGGCGAACTTGCTGGCGAAGGCGGCGTCGACGCCGTAGACGACGTTGCGCTTGTCATGCTTGTCGTTGCGCCTGTCACTCTTATCGTTGCGCCTGTCACTCTTAAAGGCCTTGGGCGAGGCGTATTCGTCAAGGAAGGCATCCAGCTCACTCGTGCTGGTGGGGGCTTCTTCCTTGACCTCGGGCTCGCGCTGAAGCAACTCTTCAATGTCTTCTAGCGTATCGTCTTGTCGCCCTCCTTGTGGCCGTTCCCTGTACCTGTCCCGTGATATGTACTCGCCATCAAGTGATTCTTCCGCCTGCTCGTACCTCCTAAGGTTTAGACGGCCATGCTTGTCGAACTTGTCATGGTCCACGATGATGTCCTCTGTCAGTTCCTCCTCGGGGAGATCGTAGCTGTAGTCCTCAAGGAGACGATGCTTGATAGACTCGTGGCCGTCGGTCCAGGAGAAGCACTGGCCTGTAGCCACATCCTCCACCAGCTGCAGGAAGCCCTGGCGCTTCTCGCCCTGGAAACTAGCGTCGGACTCGCTGCTGGTGCCGGCTTGAAGGGTGAGTTCTTGGCGCTGGCCGCCGTGCTGGCCGGCTTCAATGCTAGAGTAGCGTAGGATGTGGCCGCGCCACGGCATCTCGATGGTCTGGTGGATTTCGAGGCCGCGGAAGGCATAGAGGCGTTTGATCTCCTTTGTGGACTTGGCGCTGGCACGGCTGACGTTCACGAATGACTCGGGGAGGAAGAGATTCGCATTGCTGGGCGTCCGGAGGTGGCCCTGGAGGAGGTTGAATTGTGAGGTCTCGAGGAAGCTCTTGAGACCTGACTGGTCGATGTCTAGGGGGAGAAGACGCTCATGTGTAAGGCGCACGTCTACGCTCTCCTTGGGAAGCATGACATGGTTGACATGCTGGGGAACCACACATTGAGCGCTGGCAGCGTCGGGGATGGAGAAGTTGGCGAGATCAGCCTCAGCATCGACCGGCAGATAGACGCGGATGGCAGGGCCCTTTGTCTCTTCTCCGGTTTTGCGGTCAGGCTGAGGCACCAGGTTGAGGATGATGGTCGTGGTTTGGGTCAGAGGCGTCTCGTCGTCGGGCTTGAGGGCGGAGAAGGCGGCGGGATGGGGGATGAGAGGAGAAAGGATGTGACGTGTACGAGCTGTTGTGGTGCTGTGTCCCTCTGTATGAAGGACGTGTCCAAAGGTAGCACTTGTGACATCTCTGTGGCCTTGCGTTGCAGCGCTGTACTCTGGGAGATTAATGGATTTCGACAGCTGCAAAGGAGTTGAATCTGTATCCTCCGACTTGCTGACAGGGGACACGAATCTCTCCCACTTGCGTAGCTTGTCCCTCCATGCCAAAGCCCTGACCTGTCGGTTGACTTCTACCGAACGATGGGGAGTCCCAGTTGCGGATGTCAGGGGAAAGCACTGAACGACCTTGTTCTTGGGCGAGGGAGTGCGACCGATTATCAAACGTAGGACAATATCCCCTAGGTCTTCTGTTTGCGAAGTCTTGGTAATGTCTTCCTCAGGCCCAGGGAGCCATGAGATCTTCAGCTTCTGTAGGCTTGTTAGCATATTACGGCACCCAATAAAGAGCTGATTGGAAACATACCTCTTCTTTGCCCTCCCTGATAAGCTTCAGAGACGTTTTGGTGATGCGACTAAGCTCCTTGAGCTCTGCTGCCTTGGGGATATCTCGAGTCAAGTTGCTTATGGGGACAATCCGAGTCTGCAGTCTCTGAAGAGTCTGGTCCAGGTGTGCGAGGATGCCGTATGCGGTTGCTTTACGTGCGGTGATGTTGATTCGGGACAGCGGGGATGTAAGTGAAAGCTTCTCGTTGTCGCCGACCAGGAAATCCCTCCTCAGCTCCCCAAGCAAACTTGTATCATTTGAGCCATCTGCAAATTTTGGTTAGCTTTGCTCTCGCAAACTACATCTCTAGCAAACTTACGGGTAAGGAAAGGGAAGAGTTCGGGATCCATCTTGAAAAAGGCTCTCCCTAGGTCGTCCACCTGCTCCTGAACGTCGATCTTCCACTTTTGAAAGATAATCCTTTGAGCGAATGCAACCTTGCCATGTCCTCGGATCCGAATTAGTCCCAAGGGCGTCCATGGAACCTGCTCCTCGATCCACGGATAATGCACCAGATTTGTATCTTTGACCTCCAGCTTATGGAACCGGGCGTAATCCCTTAGCTGATTGGTCGTAAATCCATTACACAGAGTCTCGACAAGCTTCTTAATCTCGGACGTCCGAAGCACGCGGATGTCGGGGCGGAACTCGTCGATGTTGGTAAAGACCTCTTGCGCCTCGGGCTGGTCATTGTCCTTGGCGGGAGTTAAACGTTGCCAATCGGCTACTGTGAGAGGTGTAATGGGTTCAGCCTGGACCACGGTGGGAGGCTTCTTCGGGCGGCGCATATGGTTCGGGTTGTTGATGATGATGGCATCGGCTGGGAGACCAAGCGCGGAGACGCCGAGTTCCTGGTCGTGGAGGAGGGCATGGCGGAGTCTCCTTTTTGGCGCAGTCTCTGGTTCGTGCTCAGGGAGAAGATGTAATTCGAACATGCTATCGCTCGAGTTTTCTTCTGTCGAGTTTTCTGTCAAAGATTCGGAAGTTGTTTCTGCTAACAACTCGTCTAAGGATTCTTGTGCAGGATCGATCGTTGGCTCGGACGTAGGTTCGGCTGAGGGGGCATAACTTGATTGGGGTTCTGGTATTGATTCCGCATCTTCGTTGTGTTCTTTAGGTTCCGGATCTGTCTCGAGAATGGTTTCGTCGGTGGTGGTAGAGACACTCGTCTTTGGCGTTGTGTCTTTCGGCGTATCCTCCTGCTCGGCCTCTACTGACTTGTCATTCGAACCTGAATCTGTCGCAATCTTTTGATCTGATATAAAGGTTTCAATCTTGTTGTCGCCTGGTTTACCCAATTCTGAAGCATAAAGACGTCGTTGGCCGAGACCCTGTCGAACAGGGGATGCGCGAAAGCCCAGCACGGCGCTGCGCTGACTGAGGCCGAACCGACATGCTAGACAAATACGCGGCACTCGCGCCGCCCTCGAAAGCATCGAAAATACAAGAATTGAAGAGTAAAGTCCACGAAAAGAGTACAATGCGACAGTGCGACAAGACGACGGGTGGGAAGCTCTAGATGGTTGAAGCTCAAGCTGGGAAATTTTGTCCGATAAGCGATAAACGATAAGCGATAAGACTACTTTAATTATGTACCTACTCCAACGCGTCTGACTGCCGACCGCGTTCCATGTCGCCATTAGAACCCCTCCATGACTTTCTTTGTCCTTATTCACCCATCCTTTGAGGAGAATTGGATTGTCCGTTATTCAAAGCAACTTTATAGCTACTAAGCCACCGCTCTCCCGTTACAATGCCTCCCCAGCGAAGGCGCCGTCCTGCAAGTTCCCGGCTGTGATTCACTATCAAAGGCCCAGCTAACATTTAAAGATTGAGGACGAAGACCCTGAGGAAGACGCTCGCCCCCGTCAGCGCCCCAATCGCAACGATTCCGATGACGAAGAAGTCGATCAAGAGAATAGCGACGACGAAATGGATGGACGCGTTCAGAGTGCCGACGAGCAACTGGCCAAGAAGTTGATCCGATATGCGATTTCCTGCGAATACTCCAGAACAGCTATCCGGCGAGACGGCATCAAAGAGCGAGGTAATACGCTTCTCACCATATATATGCTGCGTTAATACTTACGTCCCCTAGTACTTGGAAACCAAGGACGCTCTTTCAAGCGTATCTTTGCGCTGGCGCAACAGCAGCTGAGAGATGTATGGGGGATGGAGCTGAGGGAGTTGCCCGTCAGGGAGAAGATGTCTCTCCATGAGAAGCGCCAAGGCAGGTCAAACTTTCAGAAAGCTTAGATGTCTGCTAACCTCTGTGCAGCAATGAAGAGTCACTCACAACCAAAGACGGGCTCTGGCGCTTACATCCTTTCATCAACGTTACCCGAAGCCTATCGGAGCGCGGCTATTCTCAAGCCTTCCAAGACGCCGAGCGCCGACGACGAGGCGACGTATGCGGCCTTTTATACTATGGTGATATCGATGATATGGCTCAACAGCGGGGAGCTGAGCGAGCAGAAGCTGAGGCGGTACCTCACCCGGTTGAATGCGGATCAGAACGTGTCAATGGACAAGACAGAAACGATCCTTAAGAAGATGGAGAGACAGGGATACGTGATAAAGCGGGTGGACAGGCCCCCCGTGGGCCAGGACGGCGAACAAACAATCACATGGCATGTTGGCCCGCGCGCCAAAGAAGAGGTTGGCCTGGATGGGGTGATGGGCATGGTGCGGCAAGTCTATGGCGAGAGCTGGGACGAAGACACGGAAAAGAAGCTGCGGTCGAGTCTCAACATCAAGGAGCAGCCGGCGGAGAACGGTCAGGATGATGAGGAGGCCGAGGCAAGCCGGATGCAGTCGCTGGAGTGACGGGATGTGAGCGACGTCGTCGATGATATGATACCCAAAATGCGAAGAAAATGCCGTTTTTTACGTCGAAGCTGTCCATGCAAGTACTGAGGTGAAACAAGTCGTATTTTGATGCCGCATATCCTCCCTCCACGGGGGTATCGTTCCCTGACGCCGTTCTAAGTAACCCAAATCGAACCAAGACTCGCGATTATCGTCTCTCCTCTATCTTTAACCGTACATGATCTACTCTTCGCGCTGCGGCGGCGGCCCACACGGCTGCACCATTTTCTGCGCAAACCCAAAGACATCAGCATCTTCATCGCAAAGGGTAGCAGGAGTTGAGGCTTACCCTGATCATCTGCGCGCGAACCTTTGCGACGGGCTCGTTCTCAGCCAGCGCAATGTACGACAGGAGCGGTCGGTGGCCGGCGATGGACGAGTACGTGTCGCGCTGGATGTTGGTCCGCCATTCCCAGCTCGTCGTGTCGGGGTGGCCTGTACCGATGTACTTTGCCTGGAGGCGCTCGAGTTCTTGCTGGGTGCGGAGCTTGTCGGCCTGGGAGAGGTTAGCGATTAAGGCGCTGTACGGGATGGCCTGGATGGTACCATTGTTGCTCAGGTTTTGTAGTGTCGTAGGTATAAAAAGGACGAATGCGCTTTCAGTATCGCAGGCAGAGGCGTTGAAAGTTGATGCGCCTGATAAGATTGCTGGTCGGTCGCGGTGTTGCCTGCACCCCGCCATATTGCATAACGGGCTCATCGGGTCGTCGATCATAAGTTGCACTCATTTCAGCACTACAACATGTTCTCTCGAGTATAATAGGGTATAGATTTATACCTACTCTCTACTATATACTCTCAAAAATCAGATTGAATCTCTAGTGATGACTTTAATCTGCCCTGTATGTGATGCTAGCGCAGCTAGTTATTAACTTGCTGTTATGGAGCAAACACTCATAGCTCGATCGATCAATAAAACCTACAGCCCTGAAAGGAAGTCCTCTAGATAATTCAAGCAAATCAGCCTAAAGAGCTCATTTATCTTTATGCTCATTTCACACAATAACTTGTACTTGCTAACAGGATGAGACCAGTAAATGTGGCCATGGTGTCGTCTGATAAGCTTAATAAAGCAAGTTGACTTGACAATCTGCCATCCTCGGGCAACCTTTGAGTATTGGTATGAATGCTTTGGGCCTCTTACACTCTCTATTACCAGAAACCTCGTCCATACCAGTAACCTCTGATGGACAATACCATTGAATGGCATGTTGGTCCCTATGGCCCCTGGACAATTTGCGATCAACACAGCGACCAACAAACAAATTGAGAAGGACCGAGTTCGCAGCGCAGCCGGACGCCCTGAAAGTTTGCCAACAGCCAACATAAGTTGCATGTAAATTGAGCGTGTCTTTTCGACAAGGCCTATGCTCACAGGGCTCACCAACTGTTTCGCTCAATCCTAGTCATGCCACTCTACAAGGCCCACTGTGCCATGATCTGCGTCTGGCTTTGGAACCCCAATCCTAGTAAAGCTGGGACTCTATCTCTATGGGGTAGTCTCCGAGCAGGGGCTAGCATGCCAACTTAAGACAATGAAGGACTCAACGCTGCAGAGCCAACACCGGAGGCTGAGTCGTTACTCCATCGTCGTTATGAAGGAGAAGAAGAGGAAGAACAGAAAGCAGTTGGTTGACAGCTCGTGGAAAAGAGGGGACTTGAAAGTTCAGCGACTGACTTTGCCTACAAGATGCCCAGATTCCTATGTATCTGGTCCGCTTCTAGTCACTCTGCACATTCATTTCTTCACTTCAGTTCAGTCACTCATTAAAACATCAACACGTTCTTTTTATCGTCTTTTTCTTTCAAGTTTAATACCTCTCGAGGCTTTACATTCTATAATGCTTGCGTCTACTCTAATCCTCATGGCCGTGCTGGGCCTGTCGAGCGCCCAAGGCTTGGAGGGAATCGCCTCGAACTGCAATGCCTACCATGAAGTCAAAAGGGGAGAAGATTGCAGCACTATCATTTCAAAGTACGGAGTTACCCTGGCTGAGTTTTTGCAATGGAACTCGGCAGTCTCGAAGGACTGTACCACCAACTTCTGGACCAACTACGCATACTGTGTTGGAGTTGATCAAGACTCGGCGGCTGATATGCCAAGCAAGCGTTCCTCTCCGTCTTCCTTTACTACAAGAAGGGTCAGCCGCGTTACTTCTGCGACAACGGAGAGTGCTAAAGATACTTCTGTCATGACCACGTTGGAGCCCGAGTCTGCTATCTTGGAGTATCACGAACCCAGCTCAAGGAACGCAGTGGCTCACGCCCTATAAGGTAATGATAACAAGCGCAACATCGTGTCAAGCCATATGCTAACTGTTGCGAGACTTGCATGGTCAACACGTGCAATAGGTTCTATCTGGCCCAGGAAGGTGACATCTGTACCAAGGTTGCAGGCAGTGCCGGCATTAGCATCTCGTAGGTGTCTTCTCGCCTCGTTTGATGTATATATACTGATACAGTATCCCCAAAGGAAGCTGCAATTGGAACTCAAGTCTTGAAATAATTTGCCCAAGTCCGTGATTGGGATACTGGTGCTGTGTTTGTCGTTGGCCACTGAAGCCCGGCGCGCATGCTCACCACTGGTCCTCTGTACCGAGTACAAACGGACGAAACAGAATTGCGAGAATTAATGTACCAAGTTCAATACAGTCAGCTCCTTGTATTCTATTACCGTAAGAAACAAGACCGCCTGTACAAGACATCCCTAGGTCCCTCGGGCTTGAGACCTGGGGAGCTCCAATCAAACATCCTCCCTGGTGCCAAGAGGACGGCCCAATATCACTGTGACTAATTTGTATCTATTATTTACCTGGAGGTAGTCATTCTAAGATGTGAAAGCTATGATGCAGATTTCGAGACGAGAAAGTTTCCAAATCATGCCTTGCTACAGAATGACTTCCACTGTGTCTTGCACGTCGTCGCCGAAGATATCATTAAAGGTAGGGAGATTGGAGGCGAGCATTACCTTGTAGGGATACGTAGGATATTCGACGATTTGGCCAGGGCTAAGAAAGTATTTAACTTGACAGTGGAGGATCGCGTGGTAGTTGCCCTCGAGATGGGTGGGCTTTCCAGAGCATCTCGACAAGGGTGAAAGACATGAGCCTAAAAGACAGGAAAAGCATGGACGGGCGAATTATCGACTCATTATACATGTTGATAGAGTTCTGGGTTCCCGATGGCCTGTCTATAATTCACGTAGTGTCGACTTGGTACTGTTTGAGGGTTATTGGCAGCGTCAGAGGAGCCCATGCCTGTCAACAGCAAAGTGGCTGATCCATGACCCCAACACGATACTTTGAGTGCGCACATCCTGGAACATCCTCGAAGTTCTTGCTTATCCCAATTTACACTTGCCTCGCCAGGAATCATCTTTGGTCAAGCAGTCCGTGTCATCAGAAAGTGACAGATGAAGCTCCGTCATCCCTTAGGACGCCACTTGTTGATTTCGACGTAGTATTTCTGCCACAGGTTTCGAGACAAAGTACACCGTCTATCATGATGACAGACGCTGTTACGGTTCATCGGGACATCTAGTATGCCAGGCGGAGGCGGCTTCAGGGGACCCTTCTCCTGAAGCCATTTTATAGCCAAATCATCATGTGCCACGATGTTTTATAAAAGAGGAAGAGAATAGGTGTTAGCGGGAGGTTAAACGGCAGTGTTGGTAACGAAAGCGAATGTAGAGTTAACTTAAGATTCGTAAAACCGATGGACCTGCATCCACGTCGTCCCGAACCTGGGCATTGACTCGCTGATGTTGTTGGCTTAATTTTGAACCCTTGTGGATGCATCCCCGGACACTGCATATTTTTTGTTTCAAACAGATCGAAGCCTGATCAACTCACCCTATTCAGCAAATCCAAATCTGTACAACCGAGCATGAAATTTGAGCTGTTTGTTTGCAGTTCCCTGCATGATTTGTTGAATTGGCAGACCTGGCCAGGCTGGAGGCCATCTTGGACTTCTTACGCTTCCAATTGGAGAACAAACTGTCGGCGAGGGTGCCATCATTCAGATCAATACCCCTAACCCATCGTACTGAGTCTTTTCATCATAACTACCACGTAAGATATGATAGATGTACAGTCCAGAGTTCCTAGGGAGCTTACCCTGGAGGGGCCCTTTAGAAGTTGCTTAAACTTCGGCTAATCTAGCTTCTCACTCAAAGCGTTTGAGTGAGCAGGTCGTTCTCGTCTCTCTTCATCCATGACAACAACAATACCAAACAAACACGATTAAAGGCGAGAGGACGATTTATTCATCGAAAGCACTTGCAAATTTCTTAGTTTTGGCGTTTGATATACTTACCTAGGGCTATTGCGGCAACTCCACGCTCAAACAGCCCCTTTTGTCCGATCAACTCGGCCTGTACCACAAGAGTCTCAGAAGAATTACATGAGCCGGTCTCATTCAACCACTTTCAAGTGATTAACAACTCGTTCACTGGGAAAAATGGGGAGGACCGGCAAGATTGCTCTGCCCGAGCATTGGACAGAGCTCAGCGCGGCCAGGGCACATCGACAACAATGCGCCGATGAGGTGGACGCAATAAAGAAGGCATGCTTATCAGAATGCGGCCAAAGACATGTGGTGGATTGTGAGAAATGCTTCCCAAAGGTCCTGGACAAGATGCGCGCCCGCTACTGCGACGCCGAGGGCAGGGAGTGGTTCTCGCAGCGAAGAGCGTTCCTTAATGAGCTGGACACTCTGTTCACCGATGTCAAGGACCACAAGTTCGACCTCAAATCCATCGAGGATAGTATCGAGTCGGAAAAAGAGGCGTGGTATCGCTGGGTGTTGCGGTTGTATCCGCAGTTCCTCACAACAGGCGACAGCGGCGCCGACCAGGAGGAGTTGAGAGGAATGCTGGATGATCCGGACAGATCGCGAGAGGAGCTCATTGAGAGGATATGGGAGGGCGTAGGGAAACCGGCAGGCTGGGCTGCCGACGTGGACACGCTCGCGGAAAAGGTGGCAGCCGCCAAGAATAACGCGGCCGACCTCAACCAGCTTTACATGGCATTCTTCTTCAAGGACCAAAAGACAGGCGAGGTTCTGGAGCACGCGCAAAGCTACCTCGATGCGTACGCATCAAGCGAGTCCATGCCGATCGAGGAGGTCATCGACAGGATTGCACAAGACCACCGGGCAAGTCTCAACACGCAGCCGCAACGGGACAGCCACAAGAGCCGACTCGACGAGCTGCGCAGAGCAAAGATGGCGTTTGAGCAGAACAGGCTGCAGAATAAGAGTCGGGCTCAAGCGAACCAGACGCCAGCTGTTGCGGAAGAGCTGTATGACCTTCCTCCCTGTGCCGTATGCGAGAAGACGGTGGACCCTAAGAAGGTCCTTTCGTGCTCGCTGTGCCAGGCCATTACGCACATGGGCGGCCGAAAGAAGTTGACGGTATATTGCTCCGACGAGTGCTTCCACAAGGGTCACGTAAGTGTAGAAACCGTGTCGTGTAGATGGATGCTGACCATTGACAGGATGAGCATGTTGACAAGGAACACGACTGCGAAGCCGGAGACAGATGTGTGCAGAATGAAGATGAGGACACCGAGATGGACGACGGGATCTCTCACACAGTCGTCTGCAAGGACTGCATCGACCAGAAACAAGCCTCGCTGTACTGCTCTCAGCGATGCGCCGCAGCAAACCTACCCCGGCATCGAGAGGACAAGCATGGGGCCAAGACGGCAGCCGACGAGATTAAGAAGCTGGCATTGCCACTGTGGGAGCTTGTGGAAAAGACTCTAAAGGGAAGCAACCCGGGATTGAAGTTTTCGCTGGCCGAATGAAGGACTGCTGGCTGGCACTGGGATGGTTATATCGTTATTTGGGAGAATTACGGGCGTGTATACTTGGTATCGTGGATTGGCGCATTGGCTGCGGTTTGGTGCATAGGAGACGGGCTATCAATGAGTATTAACAAATGGCTTTATGGCTATTAATCGATAAGTCAGAAAGCTATCATGCTTGAATTATATATATCCCTAGTGTTTCAGTGTCGTGAAGTGTTAACAACTCCCTCTGCTGTGGGTCAAACCGGCGTTCCATCTGCGATGGGTCTCGTTAACATCCGACCGTCTTCGGCGATTGAAGCCCCCGTTCGGCTCCTTATTGCCCCATACCCCACGGCCCGGAAAACCTCCGTCGAGCATGTGAACTCGGCCCCTTGTGGCATTCTGTGGCAGCAAGAAGAACTGCAATCTCTTACATCTATTTCCTGACCTTGTAGCTTCCGAAAGATCTGCTGCTGCGTCAACCCTCACCGACGCTCACGCCATGGAGAGCGAGTCTCCCACGGCGCAGGCCGGACCCTCGGTCCGCAAGAGGAACTCGACGGCATGCGAGGCCTGTCGCGTAACAAAGATCAAGTGTCAGCCGAGTGATCAGCCGGGAGTCTGTCGCAAGTAGGTCTCTCTTTTATTTAGGAAAACCTCGTGTCTTCGCGAGCTGACGCAGAAAGGTGTCTCGAGTCCAAGAAGGAATGCATATCACGAACCGCACCTCGAACGCGGAGGAGGAGGACGACAAAATAGTACACATCCCCCAGGACCTCTTCGATATGCAAAAAGTCTCATCATGTCAATACAGCGTCGTCGATGGCAATCAACCGCCGCCTCCCGCGCCGTCAAAGACCTTCACCATTGACTTTGACGTCCCGTCACAGCCAGAAGTCGAGGACAGCTTCGACACTCTCCGCGACAGTCATGCGCAGTTCCTCGACTCGATCTTCCCGTCGGACCAAGAACCAGACCTCGAAGACTCTCCGATCACCGGCTTTCCCACTCCCGTCTCTTCTCAAACCCACTCGATCCAGTCTCTCCACGCAAAGCCCCAGTTCAACGTCGACTCGGCCGCCTCTCTTCTGGTATCGTTCCGCGGCATGTTGATCCATTATCCCTGCATTGTCCTCAAGCCCGAGGAGACTGTATCGAGTCTTGCTGCTTCAAGGCCGTTTGTGTTACTGGCCATCCTCGCTGCCGCGTCTGGGTCGCGGACGCTGCAGGGCCATACTCTGTACGACGAAGAGTTCCGCAAAGTGCTGGGCCTCAAGTTCGTCGCTGGCGGAGAGAGGAGCCTGGAGCTTCTCCAGGGTATTCTCATCTACTGCGCCTGGTAAGTAGGAACTCTCCCCAACTGGTCAGTATATGAAAGCTGAGCAGCCCAGGTATCCCTTTCACCTCCGCCCCAAGAACAAGCAGGCCTTTCAGTACTACCGCATGGCAGGCGATCTCATCCGCGACCTCGACCTCGACCAGGAATCCCCCAGCCTCGTTAGTACATCCCCGGGAGATATGAACAGCATGCAGCTCGACCAGCTGCGCACCTACTTGGCCTACTACTACGCCGTCTCAAAGTACGTCCTCGCCGAACCCCACGAGCTAGTCACTTACACTCCCAGCTTCATGACGGCGTGGAGGAGAATGGAGCGCCTGACTTCCCCCTGGACCCCGTGGACAGCCACCTGTTGTGACATGCTGCAGCGCTGCGCAGAGGTCGATGGCGATATTGCCTTGAGCTATCTCACTCGGTTGGCCAACTTGACCAACACGGCTAACGACTCTATCCGCGATAACAACGTTCAGTCTGAGCAGCAGGTCCAGCTGCTTCTGCTCGGCTTGGAGGCCCAGCATCGGGAGCTGAGGCAGGCCATGTTGCCTCACATTGCCCGCTCAGGTGAGTAGTCCCTGGTTCTGTTTTGACATGTAGTCATCCTCACAGGGCATAGCACCGGTGAAACTAGCAGACCTCTTCTTCGACGTCTTCCTCCACGGCGGCGCTGTCTTCTACCTCACCCGCGGCAAGACTAGACCGCCCGGCTTCGTCCCCCCATCTCCAACCCGCCTCCGTCGCTGCGTCACAAATCTGCGATCTCTGTTCGACTACCTCATCAACCTCGGCCAAGCCGCCTTCATGTCCTTTAGCTCTGTCGACTGGACAAAGTTCGTCCTCACCGTGATCGTCGCCGTTCGCATCTCTTTCCCCATGTCGGAGGTTCCAGACTGGGACGATGCGTGGGCACGCGCTCAGCTAGGCTTCGAAGCCTTTCTAGAGACCATGTGCGAAGGCACAGAGTTGACGCCTGCGAGCACGCGTGTCGACGCTCTATCGGCGGGACGTGTAGTTCTCCGCGTTGTCAGGGCCAAATACGACCGCCGACTTGCAATGCTCAGAGCGCCTGCGGCGACAGCGACGAACATAAGCGGGTCGAGCGTTCGAGGGTGTCCCATGTTTGATCCCAGTATGGAGCAGTACATCTCGGCGTGGGATACCGGCTTTGATATGAACTCTGTTATGCCGTCTCAGAGTCAGGAGGGACAGCAGCCTATGTTTCATGATCTGTGGGCTACCATGACGATGGGTTGGGCGAACGACAGTCAGATGGGTTGGTAAAGACACACCTGGTTGAATATCAACATACAAGTCCACTTCTATCCGCTACATCTGCATGCATTGTCTGATGTTGATCTGCTACGTTGATGTGCATCACTCAATCATCTACTTAGGGGCTCCTGCAGCTAGGTAACCAAGATCCTGGCTAGAGTCTAAAAGCATGGCATCTCTTGGCATATCTTTTCAACACTCATGGCTGCCTCTCACCCCACGACGCTACTCACCGAGTTCCCACACCGGCCATCGACAGCCAACATGCCAGCCTGCAATCACCTCAATCCAAACACTCAAACAGTCACTCCTCCGATGCATCTATCTCAACTAAGAAGTTCTGATCCCTGCAAAGCCCCCCATCTTGAACCGACACCCCCTGCCAACTAATATCCCACATGACAACTCGCACTCCCATCTGTCACACCACCCCTGTCCATCCCTCTTCCGCCCGTCGGGCTCGGCCCGCGTAGCTGGGTGGGCTACAGAGTGTAACCCCTCTTCCCGCTGCTCTCCCGTCACCGGTGATATCGTTGAGAAGAACGGTGCGTGACACAAACTCCTCGGCTCGACGCGCACCCATGTACGAGGGACAAGCCACAGGATGTTACCCTGGCATTCTCCTCCTCATGTGGCTGTTGGCGCAGGGGTTATTGTATTTCGATGAAGCTCACCGGTGATACCGAGGGAGCGTTCACATGGCCTCAAGTCGAGGACTTGATACAAAGTTACGCCGTGAAGGATATCATCGGCTTCAAAGAAGTGTATGTGCAGTCGCATAGACCGGTATCAAGCTGTCTAGAATACAACTCAATGGCTGAAAGATGCACCACGAGAGGCCACCCCATCTGCACGCCGGCTTCATGCGCTCTTCTACCCCATGCCACTTGATTGCCATGGCAGTGATTCTTGGACAAAGCTACCCCGAGTCACTCGAATCAGCCTCAAGTAACCTCCAGCCATCTCTTCTCAACTGAATATTCAAACCTGCAGAGTCTGGAGCCTATCGATGGGCCGCCAACTCATCTGGATCGGTTGCCGCAAGTCGCGGAAGCTTAAGACTACCCAGTCGGCTAACTTTTCAAGCATACGCTTATTTGCGTCCACCTGGCTTGGAACCAAACAACTTTCGGCCAAGCCACCTCTAGAATGATCCAGGCTGTCTATTGTTTGATCGCACTTTTTTATGAACCGTCTTCCGAGGATTGGTGTGCGTGGTGCCGCGTGTTCGCACTAGTACCGCTATTAGAATGTCTCGAGTAACGCTTGAATGGGGTTCTGAGAGCTCTACCTGTTGATCGCCTCGCATCAGACCCATCACGTCGCGCCGAGCTACCTTGTCCACGAATATGTCGGCCAACATTCGGACATGATGACACCCGGCGAGGGGTCTTTGGAGGTTGGGGCCCGGGGACGAGAGATTCATGCCAGGTCATCTCACCCCAAAACACGCCATGAACGCTCTGGCTACGTCGCAGGGCTCGCTGTCTCGGCTGATAAAGTTGTGTATCGGAACGGCGCCGCAGGAGAGGTGTAGAATCAGTAGCTTGCCTTTGCCTGGAACGAGGGTTCGGCCGAGAAAATGGTAGGGGCATAGCCATGTCATCCCAGAACGTATCGAACTGCATCATGAGAAGTTGTAGTTATTGTTACGATGGTGTCGACGCGCCTGGCCTCCCAAGGAAGCAAACAAGTAAGAATCAGAATAATAAATAAAACAATACCAAGTTAGGTAGAACGGTTGGATCAGTGGTGGCCAAGAGGTCCAATGCCTTGACGATGAGCGAGAGATTGGCGACGGTTAAGACGAATGCTTATGGCGATGATGTTGATAGAACGAGAGAGTTGAAGAGAGAAAAGTGTCGAAAAGAGAAGGAGAACAGAAATTTATGTTTGGCTTATCATCCTTAGGGTTCGAGATCAGGGTCAGAGTTGCTCTTGCCTGCTTTATTCAAAACCTCCTACCTTACCTAAGAGTAAATGGCATGCAGGATACTGACTTACCAGTATTTCTCCTAAGTCCAAGTAGGGCAAAGATACTCATGGTCGTGACTTCACATCGGACAATAATGGTATGCGAACTGCTCTGTAGAACTGATAATACCGAACCTATAACTAATGTCGACAAAGAGAGTTGCATAGATAAAACGCTGTGCTCGAGGATCTCGGGCCTCGAGATGCACCCTCAACTCCCCTCAAAAGAAGAGCGTATGGATAGCTGATCCATGTCTCTTAACCTTGATCCTCAAGCGCAAAAAGCCAATGCGAATCGCCAGAACAATGCAACATAACTAATGAAACACCATGCCCGCTAACCCCGAGAGGCACTGCTCTTGTATGGCACTGCCAACCGAGAAAATCATGTCGCTCCCAAGTTCCCTTCCTTCATATACGAACCTAGACCCATATCTTGTACGCCCAATGAGGTTTGTGAGTCCTTCCTTGTCCCGTGAATGCATTGTCCAAGCCATCAACGTCTTCCAAAGCATGACCCAACGCCAGGGTTCAGGGTTGGCTGACCAGATAAACAAAAAGGCCACAGAGAATACATGGCACGATTGCTCAAATGCCCAACGAGAATGTGGCGGCCTGTGTGCGTTGAAACCATCTTGCCGTATAACCGTCCTTTGCCCATGAATGATGCCTCCTCGAATGCAATATGATGCGGGACGACCGCTCCAATTTCTTCCCATGCTCCATCAAGTCCAACCTTCCGTGCCCAAGAAACTCCCAGCTCTGGCCATGAAAAGACGAGTCCAAACGATTGATGCTTTCCATAATATCTGCTCTTCTGTGCGATGATGTTTTGCGATTCCTCCCGGGATTCTTTGGCAGATATCTTCTCTTTTTTTCCATCTTGTACTTTTACCACCCATCATTGATGCAATCAAAGTAACAGGAGAGCGGCGAACGTGTATGAATGCGTGGAACCAGGCGAATTGAGTCGATAACGATCGCCTCAGCTCCATGCGTGTCCCATGTCTGAATGTTGACCGACCTCGGCCGATGAAATGGAACAATATTCGACTGCCAATCCTACGCGCCTTGCTCGATGACAGAAACTCCGAGAACAAAACAAAAACCAAGCATATCCATGAAACAAGAAGAAAACGCCGTGTGTGAACGATGCAAGAGAACAAAGTGCTGTCCGAGTCCGTAAAGGTTGCAAGACGAAGCAGGTTTCGATAACACAGAAGGGGAATAATGCAAATGTAAATCGAAAACAGTAAAGGACCGCGAAACGAAACAAAACAACTAACATGCCTCATTAATTGCCGACCCACGATCATGAGGCTCTGGCGAATAAACAATTCAGTTGGAAACAACAATCTTCCAGCAAGTTTGCAGCTCACCTTCCCATCATGTATGGCGGAGGGAAGCTCGCTGGTGGAGTGCTGACGCCGCTAGGCGCTGCAGCAGCGTGGCCGTTGAACATGGGACTGCTCCAGCCGTAATTGTTGATACCCGAAAAGCCGGTAGCGGCGTGGCCCGCACTCAGAGCTGCAGGCCCGTGGTAGTGAACACGCCCGCTTCCTAGACCTGGAGGCGCCACGAGTCCTGGAGGCGGCCTGTTGGCTGATGTGAAGCTATTCGCCGAGCTGGCCATGACTGCATTGATTCCAGCCAGCGCACTCGAGTTTCCATGACTGGGCGCCTGACCAGACCGGACACCGAGGGGGTT
Source organism: Fusarium cicatricum (assembly GCA_021730345.1). Classification (NCBI taxonomy): domain Eukaryota; kingdom Fungi; phylum Ascomycota; class Sordariomycetes; order Hypocreales; family Nectriaceae; genus Fusarium; species Fusarium cicatricum. The sequence goes on from JAJODA010000539.1 coordinate 19,645, forward strand.
CTTGGAGAAGCTAAGCCGTATTCCACCCTTGACGCTGTTATGCAGAGGCTGCCCATACAGCTCATGAAGTGCTTTGGTTGCAAATGACACGTCCTCAAACTCGACAAAACACATGGGTCCATTCTGCTTAGTACGGAAGCAGAGGCGCCTGTAGCCTCGTTGCTTTGAAAAGAGGGCCTTGAGCTCCTCCTCGGAGGTGTCGATAGGGAGGTTGCCAACGTACAGCGTATTGCAGGGTGGGTTCTGGTCCGCTGGATTAACTGGTGGGAAGTTCTGTCGTTGGTATGGCGAGTTCACAGATGGATACGACATGCCAAAACCAGACTTGTCCATGGGAGATATAGGTCCAGATTGCGCCGACAAGGCCCCCATATATGGAGGCAGGGACGAAGGGCCCGGCGGGGGTGGATTATTAGTGTTGAGCGTCAAAGCGGCGAATCTACCGACGGGAATCTGCGGAGCTGTCGCTCGCCTTTGGGTTATTGAGCCGTTCTCGGCGTAGGCCACAGGGTCCTTGAGAAGGTCGCTTGTCTCGTCATCGTCAACAGAGTCATTGGCAATGAGCGTCTTTCCTGATATCCTTCCGTGCTCGGTGAGGTGATTGCCAATGGGCGACTGCGGAGAGAAAAGATTTTGGTAATGAGCGCTTGTGTCGGGGTTTGGAAGTTCGTGTCCAGGATACACGCCATTGGTCTGAGGGGAGATGCTCTCAAGTGACTGGAATGGGCCATTGAACCGCGATGGCTGTCTGTTACCAGCAGTAGACGATGTCGAGGCGGCCGATGACGCCGAAGTCGATGTGTTGGCCGAGGTTATCTCCATGGGATATCGTCGCGTGAGCATGGGGCTATTGGAGAGGATTTCGACGACCATCTCGGCATCGTTGGATATGTTTGAGCGTCCATCTAGCATCTTCTTGGCCTCGCGAGCCCCTGCCATATTGCGAAAGCGCAACAGAGCCGAACGGAAGCCAGGGTCTTCCGACTGTTCCACGGGAAGCAGCTCAACGTCGGCAAGTTCTTGAGACCAGACAACC